>JAQQPU010001188.1:17795-37051 GCA_029168905.1 Artemia sp. Kazakhstan ARC1039 | reverse complement strand
AAAAAATCACATTTAATATTTTCCGAACTCAAAATTAGAATCATATAGAAATGTTAGTCGTGACTTTTACTAATAGAAAAATAATGTTTGTAGTGACCATTTTATTGGACAGTTTGTTTACAGTTTTTTTCAACTCTTTTTTTACATGACTAAAAATCAGCACTCAACATATTCCATCTACAAATTGTTTTCACGAGGAAAAAATGAAAAAATCTGTACAAAATCCAAGAAGAAAAAACAACATGCAATCAGTTTCACGAATAAAAAAATTAACATGCAACAAGTTCCATGAACAAATCCAGTTTCATTTTGATAAAAATCAATATATAGGTTTCACAAAGATTAAAATCAACATGTAACAAGGTTCATGAAGAAAAACCAGCATGCAACAAGTTACACATACAAGAAAATCAGCGCGCAACAAGTTCCATCGAGAAACTCAGCTTCAAGAAAAAAGAAATCAATGTGCAAGTTTCTCAATGAGAAAAGTCAACATGCAACAAGATACACGAACCAAAAAAAATATGCAACAAGTTCCATTAACAAAATCAGCACGCAACAAGTTCCTTGAACAAAATAAGTTTCACGAGGAGAAAAATCAGTGTACGATTTTCGCACAGAGAAAAAAAATCAACATGCAACAACTTTCACGAACAAAAAAACAGTCAGCACACAAAAAATATCCATGATAAAAAAAATATGCATGCAGTATGTTCCATGGACTAAATTAGATTCAGGAGGAGAAAAAAAATCAATGTACATGTTTCACGAAGAGAAAAATCAACCTGCAACAAGTTTCACGAATAAAAAAAGGAAGCAACAAGTTCCACGAACAAAAAAAAACAATCAGCACGCAAAAACTTCCATTAATAAAATCAGTTTCACGAAGAGAAAAATCAGTATACAAGTTTCGAGAAGAGAATAAACAAAATCACACTGCAACACGTTTCACGAACAAAAGATCATCCCTCAACAAGTTCAACGAACATAAATCAGCGTGCAACAAGTTCCATGAACAAAACCAGTTTTCTCAATGAGGATAATCATCGTAGAAGTTTCATGAAGAGAAAAATCAACATTTAACATGGATCACAAACAATGAAATAAGCATGCAATAAGTTCCATGAACAAAATTAGTTTCACTAGGAAAAAAAATCAATTTACTTGTTTCACGAAGAGAAAAAATAAACATGCAACAAATTTCAGGAATAAGAAATCAGCACGCAACAAGTTCCACGAACAAAATCAGTTTAACTGGGAGAAAAATCATTGTTTAAGTTTCGCGAAGAGAAAAAAATCCGCATGCAACAAGTTTCATGAAGAAAAATCAGCACTCAACAAGTTCCACAGGCATAAATCAGCATCGTCAAGTTTCATGAACAAAACTGGCTTCAAGAGCAGAAGAAAAAATCAATGAGCAAGTTCCACGAAAAGAAAAATCAACATGCAACCAGTTTCACGAACAGAAAACCATCATGCAACAAGTTCCTTGAATAAAATCAGTTTCACGAGGAGAAAAATCAGTGTACAAATTTCGCAAAGAGAAAAAAAGCATCATGCAACAAGTTTCACGAACGAAAAAAAAATCAGCACGCGATAATTTCCTTGCACAAAATCACGAGGAGAAAAATCAGTGTAAGAGCTTCGCAAAGAGAAAAAAATCAACATGCAACAAGTTTCAAGAACAAAAAAAAACAGTCAGCACACAAAAAAAAATCCACGATTAAAAAAATATGCATGCAGTATTTTCCATGAACAAAATTGAATTGAGGAGGAGAACAAAATCAATGTACATGTTTCACAAAAAGAAAAAATCAACCTGCAACAAGTTTCACGAATAAAAAATAGCAAGCAAAAAATCATTGTAGAAGTTTCATGAAGAGAAAAATCAACATTTAACTTGGATCACGAACAATGAAACATGCATGCAATAAGTTCCATGAACAAAATTAGTTTCACTAGGTAGAAAAAAATCAATTTACTTGTTTCACGAAGAGAAATCATAAACATGCAACAAGTTTCAGGAATAAAAAATCAGCAAGCTACAAGTTCCACGAACAAAATCAGTTTAACTGGGAGAATCAGTTTAACTTTTGTTTCGCGAAGAGAAAAAAAATCAGCATGCAACAAGTTTCACGAAGAAAAATCAGCACTCAACAAGTTCCACAGGCATAAATCACCATGGTTAAGTTCCATGAACAAAATTGGCTTCAAGAGAAGAAGAAAAAAAATTAATGAGCAAGTTCCACGAATAAAAAATCAACATGCAACAAATTTCACCAACAGAAAACCATCATACAACAAGTTCCTTGAACAAAATCAGTTTCACGAGGAGAAAAATCAATGTACAAATTTCGCGAAGAGAAAACAAGCAAAATGCATAGAGTTTCAGGAACGAAAAAAAATCAGGACGCAATAAGTTCTTTGAACAAAATTAGTTTCACAAGGAGAAAAATCAGTGTACGAGTTTCACAAAGAGAAAAAAATCAACATGCAACAAGTTTCACGAACAAAAAAACAGTCAGCACACAAAAAAAATCCACGATTAAAAAATATGCATACAGTATGTTCCATGAACAAAATTTGTTTCAGGAGGAGAAAAAAATGAAATGTACATGTTTCATGAGAGGGAAAAAATCACCCTGCAAAAAGTTTCCCGAATAAAAAACAGCAAGCAACAATTTCCACGAACCAAAAACAATACGCAAGCAACAACTTCCATCAATAAATTCAGTTTCACGAAGAGAAAAATCAATATACAAGTTTAGAGAAGAGAATAAACAAAATCACACCGCAAAACATTTCCCGAACAAAAGATCATCACTCAACAAGTTCCAAGAATATAAATAAGCGTGCAACAAGTTTCATGAACAAAATCAGTTTCACTGGGTAGAAAATAAATCAATGTACTTGTTTCACGAAGAGAAAAAATAAACATGCAACAAGTTTCAGGAATAAAAAATCACCACGCAAAAAGTTCCACGAACAAAATCAGTTTAACGGGGAGACAATCATTGTTTAAGTTTCACGAAGAGAAAAAAAATCAGCATGAAACAAGTTTCACGAAGAAAAATCAGCACTCAACAAGTTCCACAGGCATAAATCAGTATGGTCAAGTTCCATGAACAAAATTGGCTTCAAGAGAAGAAGAAAAAAATCAATGTGCAAGTTTCACGAAGAGAAAAATCAACATGCAACAAGTTTCATGAACAGAAAACCATCATGCAAGAAGTTCCTTGAACAAAATCAGTTTCATGAGGAGAAAAATCAGTGTACAAATTTTGCGAAGAGAAAAAAAAACAACATGTTTTTTCAATGAGAAAAATCATTGTAGATGTTTCACGAAGAGAAAAATCAACACGTAACATGAAACACGAGCATAGAATATGCATGCAATAGCTTCCATGAACAAAATCAGTTTCACTATGTGAAAAAAATAAATTAGCGTGAAACAAGTTCCATGAACAAAACCAGCTTTCTCAATTAGGAAAATCATGGAAGAAGTTTCACGAAGAGAAAAATCAAAATTTAACATGGATCACGAACAAAAAAATATGCATGCAATAAGTTCCATGAACAAAATTAGTTTCACTAGGTAGAAAAAAATCAATGTACTTGTTTCAAGAAGAGAAAATATAAACATGCAACAAGTTTCAGGAATAAAAAATCAGCATGCAACAAGTTCCACGAACAAAATCAGTTTAACTGGGAGAAAATCATTAATTAAGTTTCGCGAAGAAAAAAATTCAGCATGAAACAAGTTCCACGAAAAAAAATCAGCACTCAACAAGTTCCACAAACATAAATCAGCACAGGCAAGTTCCTCGAACAAAATTGGCTTTAAGAGAAGAAAAAAAACAATGTGCAAGTTTCACAAAGAGAAAATCAACATGCAACAAATTTCATGAACAAAAAACCATCATGCAACAAGTTCCATAAACAACAATCAGCAAGCAACAAAATCCTTGAATAAAAACAGTTTCACGAGGAGAGAAATCAGTGTACATGTTTCGCGAAGAGAAGAAAAAGCAACATGCAACAAGTTTCACGAACAAAAGAAAATCAGAACGAAATTAGTTCAAGAATCAGAAAAATATGCATGCAGTATGTTCCACAGACTAAATTAGTTTTAGGAGGAGAAAAAAAATCAATGTACATGTTTCACAAAGAGAAAAAATCAACATGCACCAAGTTTCACGAATAAAAAACAGGATGCAACATGTTCCACGAACTAAAAAAACAATCAGCACGCAACAAATTCCATTAACAAAATCAGTTTCAAGAGGTGAAAAATCAATGTAAAAGTTTCGCAAAGAGAAAAAAACAGGAGGCAACAAGTTTCCCAAACAAAAAAAAATCATCACTCAACAAATTCCACGAACATAAATCAGCATGCAACAAGTTCCAAAATCAGCATGCATCATGTTTCACGAAGAAAAATCAGCACTCAAAAACCTCCACAAACATAAATCAGCACGGTCAAGTTTCATGAACAAAATTGGCTTCAAAACAAGAAAAAATCAATTTGCAAGTTTTACAAAGAGAAAAATCAACAGGAAACAAACTTCATGAACGAAAAACCATCATGCAACAATTTCCATGAACAACAATCAGTTTCACAAGGAGAAAAATCAGTGTACCAGTTTCGCGAAAAGAAAAAAGCAACATGCAACAAGTTTCGCGAACAAAAAAATCAGCACGAAACAAGTTCCAGAATCAGAAAAATATGCATGCAGTATGTTCCATGGACAAAATTAGTTATAGCAGGAGAAAAAAAATCAATGTACATGTTTCACTAAGAGAAAAAATCAACATGCAACAAGTTTCACAAATAAAAAATAGCATGCAACAAGTTCCCCGAACTAAAAAAAAACAATCAACACGGAACAAGTTCCATTAACGAAATCAATTTCAAGAAGTGAAAAATCAAAGTACAAGTTTCGCGAAGAGAAAAAAACAAGATGCAACAAGTTTCACAAACAAAAAAAAATCATCACCCAACAAATTCCATGAACATAAATCAGCATGCAACAAGTTCCAAAAACAGCATGCAACAAGTTTCACGAAGAAAAATCAGCATCCAAACAGCTCCACAAACATAAATCAGCACGGTCAAGTTCTATGAACAAAATTGGTTTCAAGAGAAGAAAAAAAATTAATGTGCAAGTTTCACGAAGAGAAAAATCAACATGCAACAAGTTTAATAAACAAAAAACCATCATACAACAAGTTCCATGATCACCAATCAGCAAGCAACAAGTTCCTTGAACAAAATCAGTTTCACAAGCAGAAAAATCAGTGTACAAGTTTCGCGAAAAGAAAACAGCAACATGTAGCAAGTTTCACGAAAAGATTCAGCAGGCAACAAGCTCCAGAAACAAAAAGCAGCACTCAACATGTTTCAAGATCAAAATCACTTTCACGAGGAAAAAATCAATGTAAAATCTTCACGAAGAGAAAAAAATAACATGCAACCAGTTTCACGAAAAAAAACTTTAGTAATCCACAAGTAAATTAAAATGCAACAAGTTTCACAAACAAAAAAATAAAAAGAGCGTGCAACCGGGTGCCTGCAGCCAACCTAAAATACCACCCTTTTTTTAATAACTGCATTCAAGTTAGGTTCAATCATCTTCACTTGGCGTGGCACGCCCCGACAAGTGAACCTAATTCAACCTAACTTGAATGCAGTTATTTTGATCTTGGAACATGTGGAGTGGTACTTTTTGTTTCTGGAAATTGTTGCCTGCTGAATTGTTTCGTGAAACTTGCTGCATGTTGCTTTTTTGTCTTCGCGAAACTTGTACACTGATTTATCTCCTTGTGAAACTGATTTTGTTCAAGGAACTTATTGCGTGCTGATTGTTGTTCATGGAACTTGTTGCATGTTCGTCTTTTGTTCATGAAACTTGTTGCATGTTGATTTTCTCTTCGTGAAACTTGCACATTGATTTTTTTTCTTCTCTTGAAGCCAATTTTATTCGAGGAACTTGCCCGTGCTGATTTATATTTGTGGAACTTTTTGAGTGCTGATTTTTCTTCGTTTAACTTGTTTCATGCTGAATTTTTCTTCGTGGAGCTTGTTGCATGCTGAATTTTTTTCTTCGCGAAACTTAATTAATGATTTTCTCCCCTTTAAACTGATTTGTTCGTGGAAGTTGTTGCGTGCGGATTTTTTATTCCTGAAACTTGTTGCATGTTTATTTTTTCTCTTCGTGAAACAAGTACATTGATTTTTTTTTCTACCTAGTGAAACTAATTTTGTTCATGGAACTTAATGCATGCATATTTCTTTGTTTGTGATCCATGTTAAATGTTGATTTTTCTCTTCATGAAACTTCTACAATGATTTTTTGCTTGCTGTTTTTTTATTCGTGAAACTTGTTGCAGGTTGATTTTTTTTCTTCGTGAAACATGTACATTGATTTTTTTTCTTCTCCTGAAACCAATTTTGTTAATGAAACATACTACATGCATATTTTTTTAATCATAGATTTTTTTGTGTGCTGACTTTTTTTTTGTTCGTGAAACTTTTTGCATGTTGCTTTTTTCTCTTCGCGAAACTTGTACACTGATTTTTCTCCTTGTGAAACTGATTGTTGTTAATGGAACTTATTACGTGCTGATTGTTGTTCATGGAACTTGTTGCATGATGGTTTTTTGTTCATGAAACTTGTTGCATGTTGATTTTCTCTTTATGAAACTTGCACATTGATTTTTTTTTCTTCTCTTGAAGCCAATTTTGTTCGAGGAACTTGCCCGTGCTGATTTATATTTGTGGAACTTTTTGAGTGCTGATTTGTCTTCGTGTAACTTGTTGCGTGCTGAATTGTTTTCTTCGCGAAACTTAATTAATGATTTTCTCTCCGTTAAACTGATTTGTTCGTGGAACTTGTTGCGTGCTGATTTTTTATTCCTGAAACTTGTTGCATGTTTATATTTTCTCTTCGTGAAACAAGTACATAGATTTTTTTTCTACCTAGTGAAACTAATTTTGTTCATGGAAATTATTGCATGCATATTTCTTTGTTCGTGATCCATGTTAAATGTTAATTTTTCTCTTCATGAAACTTCTACAATGATTTTTTGCTTGCTGTTTTTTTATTCGTGAAACTTGTTGCAGGTTAATTTTTTCTCTTCGTGAAACATACATTGGTTTTTTTCTCCTCCTGAAACCAATTTTGTTCATGAAACATACTGCATGCATATTTTTTTAATCGTGGATTTTTTTGTGTGCTGACTGTTTTTTTTTTGTTCGTGAAACTTGTTGCATATTGCTTTTTTCTCTTCACGAAACTTGTACACTGATTTTTCTCCTTTTGAAACTGATTGTTGTTCATGGAACGTGTTGCATGATGGTTTTTTGTTCATGAAATTTGTTGCTTGTTGATTTTTCTCTTCGTGAAACTTGCAAATTGATTTTTTTCTTGTCTTGAAGTCAATTTTGTTCATGGAACTTGACCGTGCTGATTTATGTTTGTGGAGGTTGTTTAGTGCTGATTTTTCTTCGGGAAACTTGATACATGCTGATTTTGGAACTTGTTGCATGCTGATTTATGTTCGTGGAATTTGTTGAGTGATGATTTTTTTTTGTTTGTGAAACTTGTTACATCCTGTTTTTTTTCTTTGCGAAACTTTTGTATTGATTTTTCACCTCGTGAAACTGATTTTGTTAATGGAACTTGTTGAGTGCTGATTGTTTTTTTAGTTCGTGGAACATGTTGCATCCTGTTTTTTATTCGTGAAACGTGGTGAATGTTGTTTTTTCTCTTTGTGAAACATATACAGTGATTTTTTTTTCTCCTCCTAAAACTAATTTTATTTGTGGAACATACTGCATGCATATTTTTCTGATTCTTGAACTAATTGCGTTCTAATTTTTTTGTTCGTGAAACTTGTTGCATGTTGCTTTTTCTTCTCTTCGCAAAATTTGTACACTGATTTTTCTCCTCGTGAAACTGATTTTGTTTAAAAAACTTGTTGCATGCTGATTGTTGTTCATGAGACTTGTTGCATGATGGTTTTTTGTTCATGAAACTTGTTGCATGTTGATTTTCTCTTCCTGAAACTTGCACATTGATTTTTTTTTCCTTCTCTTGAAGCCAATTTTGTTCGAATTTCTTGCCCGTGCTGATTTATGTTTGTGGAACTTGTTGAGTACTGATTTTCCTTCGTGGAACTTTTTGCATGCTGAATTTTTTTCTTCGCGAAACTTAATTAATGATTTTCTCCCCGTTAAACTGATTTTGTTCGTAAAACTTGTTGCGTGCTGATTTTTTATTCCTGAAACTTGTTGTATGTTTATTTTTTCTCTTCGTGAAACAAGTGCATTGATTTTTTTTCTACCTAGTGAAACTAATTTTGTTCATGGAACTTATTGCATGCATATTTATTTGTTCGTGATCTATGTTAAATGTTGATTTTTCTTTTCGTGAAACTTCTACCATGATTTTCCTCATTGAGAAAGCTGGTTTTGTTTATGGAACTTGTTGCACGCTGATTTATGTTCGTGAAACTTGTTGAGTGATGATCTTTTGTTCATGAAACGTGTTGCAGTGTGATTTTGTTTATTCTCTTGTCGAAACTTGTACATTGATTTTTCGCTTCGTGAAACTAATTTTTTTAATGGAAGTTGTTGCATGCTGATTGCTTTTTTTTGTTTGTGGAACTTATTGCTTGCTTTTTTTATTCGTGAAACTTGTTGTAGTTGATTTTTTTTCTTCGTGAAACATGTACATTGATTTTTTTTTCTCCTCCTTAAACTAATTTTGTTCATTGTACATACTGCATGCATATTTTTTATCGTGGATTTTTTGTGTGCTTACTGTTTTTTTTGTTCGTGAAACTTGTGTGCTTACTGTTTTTGTCACATAGTGAAACTGATTTTGTTCATGGAACTTATTGCATGCATATTCTATGCTCGTGTTTCATGTTACGTGTTGATTTTTCTCTTCGTGAAACATCTACAATGATTTTTCTCATTGAGAAAATATGTTGCTTTTTTTATCTTCGCAAAATTTGTACACTTATTTTTCCCCTCATGAAACTGATTTTGTTCAAGGAACTTGTTGCATGATGGTTTTCTGTTAATGAAACTTGTTGCATGTTGATTTTTCTCGTCGTGAAACTTGCACATTGATTTTTTTCTTCTTCTCTTGAAGCCAATTTTGTTCATGGAACTTAACCATGCCGATTTATGCCTGTAGAACTTGTTGAGTGCTGATTTTTCTTCGTGAAATATGTTTCATGCTGATTTTTTTTCTCTTCACGAAACTTAAACAATGATTTTCTCCCCGTTAAACTGATTTTGTTCGTGGAACTTATTGCTTGTTGATTTTTTATTCCTGAAACTTGTTGCATGTTTATTTTTTCTGTTCGTGAAACAAGTACATTGATTTTTTTCTACCCAGTGAAACTGATTTTGTTCATGGAACTTATTGCATGCATATTTCTTTGTTCGTGATCCATGGTACATGTTGATTTTATTCATCGTGAAACTTCCATAATAACTTTCCTCATTGAGAAAACTGGTTTTGTTCATGGAACTTGTTGCACGCCTATTTATGTTCTTGGAACTTATTGAGTGATGATCTTTTGTTGGGGAAACGTGTTGCAATGTGATTTTGTTTATTCTCGTCTCGAAACTTGCACATTGATTTTTTTCTTCGTGAAACTGATTTTATTAATGGAAGTTGTTGCTTGCGTATTGTTTTTGGTTCGTGGAACTTGTTGCTTGCTGTTTTCTTATTCGTGAAACTTGTTGCAGGTTCATTTTTTCTCTTCGTGAAACATGTACATTTGATTTCTTTTCTCCTCCTGAAACCAATTTTGTTCATGGAACATACTTTATGCATATTTTTTAATCGTGGATTTTTTTTGTGCTGACTGTTTTTTTGTTCCTGAAACTTGTTGCATGTTGATTTTTTTTCTCTTTGCGAAACTCGTACACTGATTTTTCTCCTCGTGAAACTGATTTTGTTCAAGGAACTTATCGTGTGCTGATTTTTTTTTTCGTTCGTGAAACTTGTTGCATGTTGCTTTTTTTCTCTTTGCGAAATTTGTACACTCATTTTTCTCCTCGTGAAACTGATTTTGTTCAAGGAACTTGTTGCATGATGGTTTTCTGTTCGTGAAACTTGCTGCATGTTGATTTTTCTCTTCGTGGAACTTGCTCATTGTTTTTTTTTCTTATTCTCTTGAAGCCAATTTTGTTCAGGGAACTTGGCCGTGCTGATTTATGCCTGTGGAACTTGTTGAGTGCTGATTTTTCTTCGTGAAACTTGTTGCATGCTGATTTTTTTTTCTTCGCGAAACTTAAACAATGTTTTTTCTCCCAGTTAAACTGATTTTGTTCTTGGAACTTGTTGCGTGCTGATTTTTTATTCCTGAAACTTCTTGCATGTTTATTTTTTCTCTTCGTGAAACAAGTACATTGATTTTTTTTCTACCTAGTGAAACTAATTTTGTTCATGGAACTTATTGCATGCATATTTCATTGTTCGTGATCCATGTTAAATGTTGATTTTTCTCTTCATGAAACTTCTACAATGATTTTTTTCTTGCTGTTTTTTTATTCGTGAAACTTGTTGCAGGTTGATTTTTTCTCTTCGTGAAACATGTACATTTATTTTTTTCTCCTCCTGAAACCAATTTTGTTCATGGAACATACTGCATGCATATTTTTTTAATCATGGATTTTTTTGTTTGCTGACTGTTTTTTTTTGTTCGTGAAACTTGTTGCATGTTGCTTTTTTCTGTTCGCGAAACTTGTACACTGATTTTTCTCCTTGTGAAACTGATTGTTGTTCATGGAACTTATTGCATGATGGTTTTTTGTTCATGGAATTTGTTGCTTGTTGATTTTTCTCTTCGTGAAACTTGCATATTGAATTTTTTCTTGTCTTGAAGCAAATTTTGTTCATGGAACTTTACCCTGCTGATTTATGTTTGTGGAGGTTGTTGAGTGCTGATTTTTCTTCGGGAAACTTGATGCATGCTGATTTTGGAACTTGTTGCATGCTGATTTATGTTCGTGGAATTTGTTGAGTGATGATTTTTTTTGTTTGTGAAACTTGTTGCATCCTGTTTTTTTTTTCTCTTTGCGAAACTTTTACATAGATTTTTCACCTCGTCAAACTGATTTTGTTAATGGAACTTGTTGCGTGCTGATTGTTTTTTTTTTAGTTCGTGGAACATATTGCATCCTGTCTTTTATTCGTGAAACGTGGTGAATATTATTTTTTCTCTTTGTGAAACATGTACATTGATTTTTTTTCTCCTCCTAAAACTAATTTTGTTTGTGGAACAAACTGCATGCATATTATTATGATTCTTGAACTAATTGCCTTCCTTTTTTTTTGTTCGTGAAACTTGTTGCATGTTGCTTTTTCTTCTCTTCGCGAAACTTGTACACTGATTTTTCTCCTCGTGAAACTGATTTTGTTCAAGGAACTTGTTGCGTGCTGATTCTTGTTCATGGAACTTGTTGCATGATGGTTTTTTGTTCATGAAACTTGTTGCATTTTGATTTTCTCTTCGTGAAACTTGCACATTGATTTTTTTTTCTTGAAGCCAATTTTGTTCGAGGAACTTGCCCGTGCTGGTTTATGTTTGTGGAACTTTTTGAGTGCTGATTTTTCTTCGAGGATCTTGTTTCATGCTGAATTTTTCTTCTTGGAACTTGTTGCATGCTGAATTTTTTTCTTCGCAAAACTAAATTAATGATTTTCTTCCCGTTAAACTGATTTTGCTCGTAAAACTTGTTGCGTGCTGATTTCTTATTCCTGAAACTTGTTGCATGTTTATTTGTTCTTTTTTTGAAACAAGTACATTGATTTGTTTTTCTACCTAGTGAAACTAATTTTGTTCATGGAACTTATTGCATGCATATTTCTTTGTTCGTGATCTATGTTAAATGTTGATTTTTCTCTTCGTGAAACTTCTACCATGATTTTCCTGATTGAGAAAGCTGGTTTTGTTCATGGAACTTGTTGCACGCTGATTTATGTTCTTAGAACTTGTTGAGTGATGATCCTTTGTTCGTGAAACGTGTTGCAGTGTGATTTTGTTTATTATCTTCTCGAAACTTCTACATTGATTTTTCGCTTCGTGAAACTGATTTTTTTTTGTGGAACTTGTTGCTTGCTGTTTTTTTATTCGTGAAACTTGTTGTAGGTTGATTTTTTTTTTCTTCGTGAAACATGTACATTGATTTTTTTTCTCCTCCTGAAAGTAATTTTGTTCATGGTACTTACTGCATGCACATTTTTTATCGTGGATTTTTTATGTGCTGACTGTTTTTTTTGTTCGTGAAACTTGTTGCATGTTGATTTTTTTCTCTTTGCAAAACTCGTACACTGATTTTTCTCCTCGTGAAAGTGGTTTTGTTCAAGAAACTTGTTGCTTGCTGATTGTTGTTCATAGAACTTGTTGCATGATGGTTTTTTGTTCAGAAAACTTGATTTTTTTTCACATAGTGAAACTGATTTTGTTCATGGAACTTATTGCATGCATATTCTATGCTCGTGTTTCATGTTATATGTTGATTTTTCTCTTCGTGAAACATCTACAATGATTTTTCTCATTGAGAAAACAGGTTGCTTTTTTTCTCTTCGCGAAATTTGTACACTGATTTTTCTCCTCGTGAAACTGATTTTGTTCAAGGAACTTGTTGCATGATGGTTTTCTGTTCATGAAACTTGTTGCATGTTGATTTTTCTCTTCGTGAAACTTGCACATTGATTTTTTTCTTCTTCTCTTGAAGCCAAGTTTGTTCATGGAACTTGACCATGCTGATTTATGCCTGTGGAACTTGTTGAGTGCTGATTTTTCTTCGTGAAACTTGTTTCATGCTGATTTTTTTTTCTCTTCGCGAAACTTAAACAATGATTTTCTCCTCGTTAAACTGATTTCGTTCGTGGACTTGTTGCGTGCGGATTTTTTATTCCTGAAACTTGTTGCATGTTTATTTTTTCTATTCGTGAAACAAGTATTTTGATTTTTTCTACCCAGTGAAACTGATTTTGTTAATGGAACTTATTGCTTGCATATTTCTTTGTTCGTGATCCATGTTACATGTTGATTTTTCTCATCGTGAAACTTCCATAACGACTTTCCTCATTGAGAAAACTGGTTTTGTCCATGGAACTTGATGCACGCTTATTTATGTTCATGGAACTTGTTGAGTGATGATATTTTGTTCGGTAAACGTGTTGCAGTTTGATTTTGTTTATTCTCTTCTCGAAACTTGTACATTGATTTTTCTCTTCGCGAAACTGATTTTATTAATGGAAGTTGTTGCTTGCGTATTGTTTTTGGTTTGTGGAACTTGTTGCTTGCTGTTTCTTTATTTGTGAAACTTGTTGCAGGTTGATTTTTTTTCTTCGTGAAACAAGTACATTTGATTTTTTTCTCCTCCTGAAACAAATTTTGTTCATAAAAAATACTGCATGCATATTTTTTAATCGTGAATGTTTTGTGTGCTGACTGTTTTTTTTTGTTCGTAAAACTTTTTGTATGTTGATTTTTTTCTCTCTTTGCGAATCTCGTACACTGATTTTTCTCCTCGTGAAACTGATTTTGTTCAGGGAACTTATCGCGTGCTGATTTTTTTTTCGTTCGTGAAACTTGTTGCATGTTGCTTTTCTTCTCTTCGCGAAATTTGTTCACTGATTTTTCTCCTCGTGAAACTGATTTTGTTCAAGGAACTTGTTGCATGATAGTTTTCTGTTCGTGAAACTTGTTGCATGTTGATTTTTCTCTTCGTGGAACTTGCTCATTATTTTTTTTTCTCTTGAAGCCAATTTTGTTCATGGAACTTGACCGTGCTGATTTATGCCTGTGGAACTTGTTGAGTGCTGATTTTTCTTCGTGAAACTTGTTGCATGTTAATTTTTTCCGCTTCGTGAAACTTAAACAATGACTTTTCTCCCAGTTAAACTGATTTTGTTCGTGGAACTTGTTGTGTGCTGATTTTTTATTCCTGAAACTTGTTGCATATTTATTTTTTCTCTTCGTGAAAGAAGTACATTGATTTTTTTTCTACCTAGTGAAACTAATTTTGTTCATGGAACTTATTGCATGCATATTTCATTTTTCGTGATCCATGTTAAATGTTGATTTTTCTATTCATAAAAATTCTACAATGATTTTTTGCTTGCTGTTTTTTTATTCGTGAAACTTGTTGCAGGTTGATATTTTCTCTTCGTGAAACATGTACATTGATTTTTTTCTCCTCCTGAAACCAATTTTGTTCATGGAAAATACTGCATGCATATTTTTTTCATCGTGGATTTTTTGTGTGCTGACTGTTTTTGTTTTGTTCGGGAAACTTGTTGCATGTTGATTTTTTTCTCTTTGCGAATCTCGTACACTAATTTTTCTCCTCGTGAAACTGATTTTGTTCAAGGAACTTACCGCGTGCTGATTTTTCTTTTCGTTCGTGAAACTTGTTGCATGTTGCTTTTTTTCTCTTCGCGAAATTTGTACATTGATTTTTCTCCTCGTGAAACTGATTTTGTTCAAGGTACTTGTTGCATGATGGTTTTCTGTTCGTGAAACTTGTTGCATGTTGATTTTTCTCTTCGTGGAACTTGCTCATTAATTTTTTTCTTCTTCTCTTGAAGCCAATTTTGTTCATGGAACTTGACCGTGCTGATTTATGCCTGTGGAACTTGTTGAGTGCTGATTTTTCTTCGTGAAACTTGTTGCGTGCTGATTTTTTTCTCTTCGCAAAACTTAAACAATGATTTTTCTCCCAGTTAAACTGATTTTGTTCATGGAACTTGTTGCGTGCTGATTTTTTATTCCTGAAACTTGTTGCATGTTTATTTTTTCTCTTCGTGAAACAAGTACATTGATTTTTTTCTACCTAGTGAAACTAATTTTGTTCATGGAACTTATTGCATGCATATTTCATTGTTCGTGAACCATGTTAAATGTTGATTTTTCTCTTCATGAAACTTCTACAATGATTTTCCTCATTGAGAAAACTGGTTTTGTTCATGGAACTTGTTGCACGGTGGTTTATATTCGTGGAACTTGTTGAGTGATGATCTTTTGTTCTTGAAACGTGTTGCAGTATGATTTTGTTTATTCTCTTCTCGAAACTTGTAGATTGATTTGTCTCTTCGTGAAACTGATTTTATTAATGGAAGTTTTTGCGTGCTGATTGTTTTTTTTTTGTTCGTGGAACTTGTTGCTTGCTGTTTTTTTTTATTCGTGAAACTTGTTGCAGGTGGATTTTTTCTCTTCGTAAAACATGTACATTGATTTTTTTTTCTCCTCCTGAAACTAATTTTGTTCATGTTATATACTGCATGCATATTTTTTTGATCGTGGATATTTTTTGTGTGCTGACTGTTTTTTTTTTTGTTCGTGAAACTTGTTGTATGTTGATTTTTTTTCTCTTTGCGAAACTCGTACACTGATTTTTCTCCTCGTGAAACTGATTTTGTTCAAGGAGCTTGTTGCGTTCTGATTTTGTTAATGGAACTTGTTGGTTATTTTTTTTGGTTCTTGTATCTTGTTGCATGTTGACTTTTCTCATTGAGAAACTGGCACATTGATTTCTCTCCTCTTGAAGCTGATTTTCTCCATGGAACCTGTTGCGCGCTGATTTTTTTGTATGTGTAACTTTTTGCCAGCTGGTTATTCTTCATGAACCTTATTACATGTTGATTTTAATCTTTGTGAAACCTATATATTGATTTTTATCCAAATGAAACTGGATTTGTTCATGGAACTAGTTGCATGTATATTTTTTTTTTATTCATGAAACTTATTTCATGTTTTTTTTTCTTCGTGGATTTTGTACATTGATTTTTTATTTTTTCCTCGTGAAAACAATTTGTAGATGGAACATGTTGAGTGCTGATTTTTAGTCATGTAAAAAAAAAGTTGAAAAAAACTGTCAAAAAACTCCAAAAAAATGGTCACTACAAACATTATTTTTCTATTAGTAAGTCAAGACTAACATTTCTATATGATTCTCGTTTTGAGTTCGGAAAATATTAATTGTGATTTTTTTATGTAGTAAGTATGTTAGATTTCATTCTAAGAGATGTAAAAAAATTTTGAAAAAATATATCATGTTAAAAAAGTGGGGGGCCTGAGGGGGGGGGGGGGTCGGAGGGAGGGGGGTTGGATGGGGGGTTAGCAGGGGGTTGGGGATGGGGTTAGGGGCAGGAGTTGGGGGGGGGAGGGGCAAAAGGTTGGGGGAGGGGGTCCTTGGGGTTGGGGTAAGGGACCTTACAACACTGTTCAAATGGTAATTGTGTATTATACCGAACAAAGTTGAGAATCACCCAAATAAAAAAAATATGTATATCTGAATAGGAGTTAGCATTCCCTCAGAGGGTTTACCATTTTCATTTCTGTCAATGCCTATAATTATACCATAATGAAGAATCATGTTTAACATTAGATATGTGAACGGCCATGACTCTATCAGAAAACGTGATATTTAACACCAAAATTATGGTTTCGTGAACAGCACGAATTTTCATAGTATGGTGATTCTGATTACAACATAAAAAAAACCAAAGATATTAATTTTTAAAGTATGGTGATTTCTATCTGTCTGCTACCTTTAATTGATACACTACCTGTCTTGTTGTATGGTGGGGGGACTGTCCGCTACCTTTAATTGACCTATAACTACTAATACCTCCGCTAAAAATACCCACCCCGCGGAAAATACTTCCGCTGAAAATACCCCCCCCCCCCCCCCCCGAAAAATAACACCCCGGAAAATACCCCCAAGGAAAATACCCCCCGCGGAAAAATACTCCCCGGAAAATACCCCCCGGGAAATACCCCCATTGAAAATACCCCCCTCCCCCGCAGAAAATATCCCCCGGTAAATAACCCCTGGAAAATACCCCCCCCCCCCTTGGAAAATAAGTCTTTCCAAATTTAAGAATTCTATTTGAGTTTTATTTTGTTAAATTCCGTAGGGAGAAGGAATTTTGGTACTTGTGTATTATGCGCCACTCACTCAAGTTTAGGCTGTGGATAATTCGAGAACACACAGTTTTTTCGTTAGTTTCTTCGTTACTTTAGAACTAAATTTGGGCTATAGATTTGCACATTAGGGGGGGGGGGCATTGGCGTAGGTAGGGGAGGGCGGGCGGGGAGGCAGCTGCCCCCCCCCCCTAGACCTTCAAATTTACATTAGATATGGCTGAAAAAGCAGATGGTTTTGAAAAAACGGTTTATAAAACTCCATCACACTATCGACTCCCCCCCCCCTAAACAATATGCTGCCTAATGCTGCCTACGCCCATGGGGGGGGGGGATAAAGTATAGTGGGTATGCATGCAAAATGTATTTGGTACAATTATTCTGCATGTTATATATAGATAAATAAGTGTATTTTAAAGCCAAATATACGGCCATGAACACAGTAAAATAACATAAATGAAAGGCACAAATAACATAAACTTTGATCAGCGACCATCATAAAAGTAGTAAGGGTGTACGCACTTACACATTGAATTACACATTGAATTACACAAGAATATAGAGTGCAAAGGTTTGACGACTACAAGAATATACAGTGCAAAGGTTTGACGACTACAAGAATATACAGTTTCACGTGGGCATTTTAAAAAAGCTGGCAAACCTATAAAGTGGTCAAACACGTTTTGAGAGTATAGTCGAGATTGTATAAGACAACCAGAGTGGTTTTTTGCTATTGATATCAATTTCACAAGAATATGCACTACACTTTGACGTACACATTTTAAAAAGCGAGCAAATCTTTTATACCTATAAAGTGATTAAACACATTCTGAAACTATAGTCAAGGTTGTATAAGACAATCAGATTGTTTTTTTTTTGCTATTGATATCAATTTCACAAGAATATACAGTACAGCTTCACGTGGGCTTTTTAAAAAAGCTGGCAAACCTATAAAGTGGTCCAACATGTTTTGAGAGTATAGTCGAGATTATATAACACAACCAGAGTGGTTTTTGAGGCAACATCCATTTTTTAGGGCCAATCAGTGACAGCAGAGGTTGCTCCATATATGATAACTTGATTGGTGATTGGATACAAATAAAAAGGAGTGATTTTCATTCGTCCTTGAGATTTTGTATATAATGGCCATGCATTACGATTAAAGTTCCATAATGTTTTAACATACCATGGATAATACATTAAATATTATTGACTTTGAAGCTTTGCCAACTTCGATTTACAATGTGAATACAGTTTAGTAAATTTTCTTAATTTATTCCCAACTAAAATAATTTTACCATCCCTCCAGTAAATTCAAATTTCAGGGGGGCATAGCCCTCCCCCCAACAATACAAACTCTACAATGTGATTATTATAGTCGCTAGAAAACGTAAAATACACTCTTTTTTCCATTATGTAAACCCCATCTTCCCCAACTCTCTGTTTATAAGTTTAATTCATTAGAAATAGTTCTTTTCCTTCAAAAAATGTCAGTTTCCCCTTCTTGCTTCTAAAATGTGCTTTCGCGGCAATCTAGATTAAAACCATGTGTGTTTAACCTTTTTACAAAAGGATGAGTTTCATAGGAAAAAAACTTCACACGCTGGTGTTACCAGTATAGATAAATGTCAGATGCCTTTTGTTTAGTTCTAGCCAAAAACTCAGAATTGATATACTGCCAAATCGTATTCAAAATATTTTCTCGGAAAGAAATTTAAGTTTTGTATTAATTTTGGATATCTATGGATATTCATTGAGTTATATCATTAAGGAAGTTGCTAATTAAAGAATAGTAGACTAAACTCAGAATTGATATACAGCCAAATCGTATTCAAAGTATTTTCTTGGGAAGAAATTTAAGTTTTGTATTAATTTTGGATTTTTGCTCGCCTTTAACAAACTTAGCCGTAGTTAGTTGAAACTCTGCATAAATATCTTAATTTTTAGTCTAATTGCTAGGCCACTAAAGAAACAATGAGCATTTTTTTCTGATTTTTGTTTTTTTCACAAGAAAATAGCTCGCCTTTAACAAACTTAGTCGTAGTTAGTTGAAACTGGGCATAAATATCTTAATTTTTAGTCTAATTGCATGGCTACTAAAGGAACAATGAGCCTTTTTTTCTGATTTCTTATGTTTTCGCAAGAAAATAGCTCGCCTTTGATAAAGTTAGCCGTAGTTAGTTGAAAATGTGCATAAATATCTTAATTTTTAGTCTAATTGCGTGGGTACTAAAGGAACAATGAGCATTTTTTTCTGATTTTTTGTGTTTTCGCAAGAAAATAGCTCGCCTTTA
>JAQQPU010001188.1:0-17785 GCA_029168905.1 Artemia sp. Kazakhstan ARC1039 | reverse complement strand
CCGTAGTTAGTTGAAACTGGGCATAAATATCTTAATTTTTAGTCTATTTGCGTGGCTACTAAAGGAACAATGAGCATTTTTTTCTGATTTTTTGTATTCCCGCAAGAAAATAGCTCGCCTTTAACAAACTCAGTCGTAGCTAGTTGAAACTTTGCATAAATATCTTTATGCAATTTTAGTCTATTTGCGTGGCTACTAAAGGAACAATGAACATTTTTTCCGATTTTTTGTGTTTTCGCAAGAAAATGGCTCGCCTTTAACAAACTTAGCCGTGGTTAGTTGAAACTGGGCATAAATATCTTAATTTTTAGTCTATTTGCGTGGCCACTAAAGGAACAATGAGCATTTTTTTCTGATTTTTTGTGTTTTCGCAAGAAAAAGCTCGCCTTTAACAAACTTAGCCATAGTTAGTTGAAACTGAGCATAAATATCTTAATTTTTAGTCTAATTGCGTGGCTACTAAAGGAACAATGAACATTTTTTTTCCTATTTTTTGTGTTTTCACAAGAAAATAGCTCGCCCTTAACAAACTTAGTCGTAGTTAGTTGAAACTGGGCATAAATATCTTAATTTTTAGTCTAATTGCGTGGCTACTAAAGGAACAATGAGCCTTTTTTCTAATTTCTTATGTTTTCGCAAGAAAATAGCTCGCCTTTAATAAAGTTAGCCGTAGTTAGTTGAAACTGTGCATAAATATCTTAATTTTTAGTCTAATTGCGTGGGTACTAAAGGAACGATGAGCATTTTTTTCTGATTTTTTGTGTTTTCGCAAGAAAATAGCTCGCCTTTAACAAACTTAGCTGTAGTTAGTTGAAACTGTGCATAAATATCTTAATTTTTAGTCTAATTGCGTGGCTACTAAAGGAACAATGAGCATTTTTTTCTAATTTTTTGTGTTCTCGCAAGAAACTAGCTCCCCTTTAACAAACTTAGCCGTAGTTAGTTGAAACTGGGCATAAACATCTTAATTTTTAGTCTATTTGCGTAGCCACTAAAGGAACAATGAGTATTTTTTTCTGATTTTTTGTCTTTTCACAAGAAAATAGCTCGCCTTTAACAAACTTAGCCATAGTTAGTTGAAACTGAGCATAAATATCCTAGTTTTTAGTCTAATTGCGTGGCTACTAAAGGAACAATGAGCATTTTTTTCTGATTTTTTGTGTTTTCACAAGAAAATAGCTCGCCTTTAACAAACTTAGTCGTAGTTAGTTGAAACTGTGCATACACATCTTAATTTTTAGTCTAGTTGCGTGGGTACTAAAGGAACAATGAGCATTTTTTTCTGATTTTTTGTGTTTTCGCAAGAAAATAGCTCGCCTTTAACAAACTTAGCCGTAGTTAGTTGAAAATGTGCATACATATCTTAATTTTTAGTCTAATTGCGTGGGTACTAAAGGAACAATGTGCATTTATTTCTGATTTTTTGTGTTTTCGCAAGAAAATAGCTCGCCTTTAACACACTTAGCCGTAGTTGGTTGAAACTGGGCATAAATATCTTAATTTTTAGTCTAATTGCGTGGCTACTAAAGGAAGAATGAGCATTTTTTTCTGATTTTTTGTGTTGTCGCAAGAAAATAGCTCGCCTTTAACAAACTTAGCCGTAGTTAGTTGAAACTGGGCATAAATATCTTAATTTTTAGTCTATATGCGTGGCTACTAAAGGAACAATGAGCATTTTTTTCTGATTTTTTGTGTTTTCGCAAGAAAATGGCTCGCCTTTAACAAACTTAGCCGTAGTTAGTTGAAACTGGGCATAAATATCTTAATTTTTAGTCTATTTGCGTGGCTACTAAAGGAACAATGAGCATTTTTTTCTGATTTTTTGTGTTTTCGCAAGAAAATGGCTCGCCTTTAACAAACTTAGCCGTAGTTAGTTGAAACCGGGCATAAATATCTTAATTTTTAGTCTATTTCCTTGGCTACTAAAAGAACAATGAGCATTTTTTTCTGATATTTTGTGTTCCCGCAAGAAAATAGCTTGCCTTTAACAAACTCAGTCGTAGTTAGTTGAAACTTTGCATAAATATCTTTATTTTTTCTTCTGTAAAAAGGGGAATCGTTTATCCATACTAAATTTTTCTTCTTTTTTAAGGAGGAGGATTCCTACAATTACTCTCCCCCTGAAAAGAGAGCAAGATGGAACGATGCCACATTGATGCAAGCTGCAAGGCCTTCCATCATCAAATATGCTGGTTCAATTACACATGCTCTGGACCAGCCAATGACCACGCAACTTTTAATGCCAGGAGCCTCTCACGCCATTGTCAGCTCTGCACAAACCTCTATGCAGCCTGGCAGAAAATTGAAAAGAGAGTGGATGGCTTCTCATAATGCATCAGCCCCGTCTACTCAAGATCGTGAGTTCACCACCCTTCATGCTTTGCCAGGGGCTTCAGGCACACAAGTGCAGTCTGAATTTGGAAATATAGGTATTTTACCTCTACCTTCTACCTTATTATAGAAATATCTACCTATTTCTTTCCAACATTCTTATAGTCTTTTCTTTTCGCCATTTTTTTTCAACACTCTAAGAGTGTATGTCAGAGATATTAATATATTAACCCCCCCCCCCAACCATTGTTTTAAATTTCTCTGTTCCCCTCAGAGATAGCTGAAATAATGTAATTTTTTTATTGTCAAAGAAATTACTCTTTTGCTTCTTTCTGAACTTTCTTGGGGAGGGGATGGAGGCAAGTATTTACTTAAAGTTCTATTTACATTAAGTTCTGAGGGAAGTGTAAAAAATGGCACTTATTCAATATCCTGGTAAACATACGACTAGAAATGCTTCAGGATAAATAGACTATTGCGTCTTTCTGAACTTTCTGGGGAGGGGGTGGCGTGGAGGCAAGTATTAAGTTAAAATAATGCTAGAAGGAATTGAGTTTTGAGGATGGGGTGAAAAATGAACATGTTTTTTTTTTAACTTTATAAAATAATGGTTATTTCACATAGAAAATAAACCTTTATTCTATAGATTAATGAATTAGCAGCGCCATCTTCATCGGGTCATGAAACATCCATTTTTGGTGAACCTGAACCAATCCTCGCACCAACAATGGAGTTTAGAGATGAGCCTACACTAGTTCTAGACAATATGGAGTGGCATAGGGGTTTTCTAAATGATTGTTTTGGGGATATAGCCAGCCTAGACGATTTAACATGTGACATTGAAATGGTGGAGAACCCAGAATGGACAGACAGATTTATGCGAGAGCCTTTAGGTGTTGTTAGTACTAGTGCATCTGAACCGGGTCCTCATTAAGAAATTCCGTCACAGGACAATACAGGCGGGCTTGGTCAGCTATCCCCAAACACCCTGGAATACATACTAACTGACTTAAAGGGTTTCATGCCACCTCCATCAAATGCAATTGAACAGACTGGGGTGGTGCTATTGAGAATTCTATGTCACCCCCCCCCCACCATTCTGGTTAATGATACACCTAGTAGTATTAGTAGTAATAACGATACAGCAACATCACAAGTACCCCCAGTTCCAGATTTTTTTTTCTTTCCAACTCTGCCTTGCACCACAAAAAGGTCTACAGCACTCAATTCGGTGACCCCTTTAACTCTCTAGTGTAAGGGGATATAATAGCAGATCCCCTGGCCATTACACATTTATATACTAATAATAATTGAGCCATTCTTGAACAACAGATTGGGGTGTGGGGTTTGGGGGTCAGTTTAAAAGCATCAATAGCACTAAAAATATTTTTTAAATGAAAATGCGAGCGAGCTGTATTCAAAATACTTGTACACAGAGATGTTGGCAATTCTCCCGCATTTATCAAATTATGAGGAGGTTTTTCTAAATTGGGTTAATAGTATTCAAAGTAAATTGGAAATATATAACGAGGGGGGTAGTGGGTCTGTGGTTTTATTTATTTAAAGTTTAAACGTTTAATATTTGTAGATTTAAAAAGGATTTTATTTTAAGAGGTGGGGATGGGGAGCGGGGTATATTTTCAAAATATTATTCAGATTTAGAGGGATGTCAGGGGGTACAACGAATCTGTTTCGATACGAGGCTACAGTGTTTCAAGTATACATTTTTAATTGCCGCATACAGACCTCTTCAAATAGATGCATCTAAGAAAAAGTTGGATGAAGTGGCAGTTAATGGTAGGGAGGGTTCAAAGTTCCCATTAGTAGATTTTAATTGTTTAAATGATCAATTTCCCGTGACACTAAAAGGAATAGATATTTTCGAGCGGGCTAATGCAAATTTAAAGATTGGTGTCACGGTGTTACAGTATGAAACCGAATTTGAGGAGGGTCAATGTTCCGATAAGAAGGGCGTATTATTTCCAGTGATGGCTCCTTCAATTGAATCAGTGGATGTCTGGGTGTGGCTTCTATAAACGCCACCCACATAGCCTGATTCAGCTGGACATTTTATTCCAATTACCGATGTTAGTAGGGTTCTAAGTGAGGTTAAAAAGAGGAATGGTGTATGTTATTACTGTCTGACATGCCTCTCAAGATTTTTCTCTGATTTAAAGTTAAAGCATCACATGAAACACTGTAAACGTCATGGTTACCAGGCTGTGGAGACAGTAAGCGAAGATAGAGTGATCTTACGTTTTAAGAATTTCCATAACACGCTTCCACAGAGCAGTAAGATCGCTTTAGACTGCGAAATGAAACTCACAGACGTGTACGATTCGTCAAATCCAAATCGTGTTAAAATACATGAAGCCATAGGGGTCTTTTACGCTAATGCGCAATGAGATTCCAATAATACTATGCAAGTGCCGGATGTAGTTGAGATGTTGGGTGACGGTGAAGACTGCATGCGCTCGGCATTGGTCAGTCTAATCAAAACAGCGAACGGTGCAATTTTGAACCTCCGTTACACAAACTATCCTATGCTCCTTTCACCGGATGAAAGATTGGCCATTAAAAATCGTAAAATATGTTGGGTTTGCAAAGGGGAATTTGATGATGGTGTTGGGAATGGGGGAAGGAGGAAGGTGATCGACCATGATCATTTGTGGCGGGAAATTACATCGGGGGGGGGGGGGAACTTTAGGGGGGTAGCACATCAGTTGTGCAATTTAAACGTTAGACAGCAATATTTCGTACCTGTTTTTATACACAATTCCAATTACGACTTAAAGTTTGTTCTAACGGCCTTGGCCCGCATTGCCAAGAGTGGAGTTGTAGATGACGCATGGATAGGTGGTTCTTTTTCATATAATATCATACCCAAATCATCGGATAAGCTACTGCTGCTAGAATTCATGTGTGTATAGAAACTGTGTTGAACGTAGTTTAGTCCCAAGAACGAAAGTCATGACGATTCACTCTTTACAATTCAAAAACTACACAGTTAGAGTTGAGAAAGACGCCATGTCGGCCATATTGGACAAAGTCTATGTACTTGAGGATGGTGTGAAGGTACAACCACACGGTCATTATTTACTTTCAAACCGAGTTGAATGTATAGAGTACAGAAAACATCTCGGTCTACAAAAATTAACTTAAATGCACTAAAAAAAAGTACAAATTGGGTGGGAAGGTGTTTTGGGTAATGGGTGTTTTTAAATTCTTTTTTTTTATCACAAACAATTTTCAATGTGTGAGCAAAGCAGAGCAATTTCCACTATTTAATACCCTCCCGGCCCGCCGCAGCGGGCCTCGCTTCCCGGCCCGTGGCGCTTCCAGGCCCGCCGCAGCGGGCCTCGCTTCCCGGCCGCCGCAGCGGCCGCTCCCCCCCGAGGGGGGGGACCCCAAAACTTAAATTTAAAATGCTGTAAATAAAAGCGATATTATTATTTTAAGTGTGTGTGCATATTCTAATAAATGTTGTATTTTTTATAAATAAATTTAAAAAGAAGTGTATTTATTAAATTTTTTTTCTAGTGCTTACGTAAATATTGTATTTTTTATTATAGATAAATTTAAAAAAAGTGTATTTTTTTCATGTTTAATGTGTTCTTTTGCTTTCATGTGTTCAATGTAGTATTTGTAAAGTGTTGTTACTTTTTTATGTGTGTATAATAAAAGAAAATATTATTCTTTATTCGTCTTCTTCTCATTATTATTTTTGAACGGACTAGTAGTAATAGGGAAATTTATTAGTCATTATACAACTATAGTTTACAGTTAGTTGTCTAGGTGAACTGTTGAAGGGAACATGTATCAATTTAAAACACCATTCAGATCGTTTCTGTGTGGGCCGTCAATGTCAGGCAAAACAACACTCTTAACTAAAATAATTAAAAATTGCGATAAAATATTTGTGGAAAACCCGAAAAAAATCTAATATTGTTACAGTATTTGGCAGGAGTCATACGATAAAATAAAAGCAATTGGCATGGCGGGATTGGTGCAGATACAATTCATACAGGGACTTGATGTTTTCAGCATTATTAAACCAAATTCTTGGCTGATTATTGACGATCTGGCTGAATCTATTGAACAATGGTCTCAGGAAATACTACAACTGTTCACTGTTTGCTCTCATCATGACCAGATTTCCGTTAATCTGGTTCTACACAATCTCTTTCATCAGAGCAAATGTATGTGAACACTTGCATTGAACTGCACCTACTATATCATCTACAGAGTTGTTCGTGATTCTAGCTCGCTAATAACTCTCAATAGACAGATATACCCCGGCGCCCCTAAATTTCTGATCTCAGCATACAATAAGGCAACTAATAAAGCCTACGGCTATATCCAATAGGATCTTCATCAAAATACACCCCAGGATCTGCATGTAGTCACAGATATTTTTGACAATGAAATTACAGTATATCTCCCCGTGAACAGTTAAAAGACCTATTAGTTGCTATCATGACACTGAAGAAAATACATGAAAATAGACATTAATTTTCAGTTCTTAGCACTTCAAAGCCCTCGCTTAGGAAAGCCATACTCAAACATGGTATTGACAATGATTTCATTAATCTAATATCTGAACTTTGTTTAAATTCGACCGAGGGTAATGTTCAACTGCCAGAAGCAGTTAAGCGACAGGCAAAGCAACATCGTTCCATTGTACGTACATTGGTCTCTAAAAAGAAAGGAAAGAATTTTAAAAAGAAACGTCTTCTTCAGGCGGGCGGTAGCTTTTTCACACTTTTACTGGCAATAATTGCAGGACTTCTAAACAGTTTTCTCTAGAGAGAGAGAATGGCAAAAGCCTATAAATTTACACCAATAGAACTCACTCTCTCACCCGTGGAACACTTTGAGAACAATCTGAGTAAATTCATTGACAACGAGAATATTGAGGATGATAAAAAACTGCTTTTACTTCAAGATGCACTTCGCCGAGTGGACAAACATAAGCCCTATCGTGCGAAGGCCAGTGGTATTGATAACAAAAAAGAATCATCTCCTCAGGATTCTGCTGCTGGAACACAATTAAAGAAGGAGGAATTTGATTCAATTGTATTGAAAATTGGAAATCTAATGCCCCACTCATATCGTGAACAAAGTAAACGACTCCTAACTTATCTCATGGAAAGTGGTCAAGATCATATTCAAGATGATAGCGATGGGAAGGGGATTATAATTCAGGGAAAGAGCTATAATCTACTTGATTTAATCTATGATATGGTTACAAATCGTAAAGGACTATTATCATTTGACGCTCATCTATGCAACTTTCTAAATACATTAAACTTCCCCAAAAGTCTTATTAGCAATAGACAAATTCTAAAAAAATTAAATGAATATGCATCAAAAACAACAACAACACCATTAAAATATGAAGAGGAAGAAGAAGAAGAAGATTTTAAATCAATCTTGGAAAATACTAGCACACCTAGTGGAAACTTGACAATAAGGAGGAGCACACCATTGATAGCTAGACAAAAGCGAAAACGTATCAAGTCACCATCACCAACCACAACTAGTATACAAAAGGGTAGCGGACGTTACACTACGTGTTTACGTTCAAAATGGTTGAAGTTCTGAACGGTGTTTATGAAAATATTGGTGAAGCGGGGAGTTTAAGTTCCCCCACCACTCTTTCCAAAGTCACTGGTGTTCACACTAAAAGTGTACAAGACTATCTACAAAAAGAATCAAGCTACACTCTGCATAGAAATCATAGACTTCGTGCTAATCATTATTGAAAAACTAAAACCTTTTCCCCATTGCATATAATGCAAGCAGATCTCCTAACTCTAGATGAGATTCGACAAGGTCAAAATACACCGTACAATTACATTCTACTTGCAATCAGTGTTTATAGTCGTTATGCATTTGCAATTCCATTGCGGTCAAAGAGAGGCGTTGAAGTTGCTCAGGCTATAGAAAGTATTCTCGAACAGGATTCGTATACAAAAATTCAAACGGATCGCGATAGTGAATTTGTTAATCCCCATGTTGCAAAAGTACTAGTGAAATATAGTACACTGCTCTATCATAAACATAGTCCTATAAAGGCTGCATTGGCCAAACGATTGATAAGAACTATTCGACTTTTAATTTCAAGATATTGTACATTGAAAAATACACCGGCTTTTATTCATGATTTAGATAAAATCATTTTGATCTATAATCAACGACCTCATCGATCATTGTCCAACTCAACCCCAACGGAAGTTCATCATTCTGATCATGATACAATTGACACCTTTCTTAAACAATATTCCAATGAAACGATTGTCAAGGAGAAAAATAAATTCAATGTTGGTGATACTGTTCGAATTAATAGAACAACTAATATTTTTGAAAAGGGGAATTACTTGTGATCCACAGAACTTTTTAAAGTGGCAGAAATCCTCGACACTAAACCCATAACTTATCGTTTGCGCGATACCAAAGATGAAGAGATTCTCGGCGGCTTTTATGACTATGAACTACAAAAAGTTAAAAATAACAGTGAAATCTATCAAATTGAAAAGATTTTAAAGACTCGTACTCGCAGGGGTAGGAAACAGTTACTTGTTCGGTGGCTAGGATACAACTCTGATTTTGATTCTTGGATTGGTGTTGAAGATATTGACAATGCCCAATGATTTCTATGTAACATTTATGTCCAACGTTTCTGATCCTCTCTACAAGGACTTGAATAAGACAAGTGATTTTTGGACAAAACTCTCCCCCGGAATGAAATTTGAAGATGCGTATGAAGTGGTTCTTGTCGACTGTATTCTCAAAAATACCAATGACATCCAGAGAAAGGATCGTGTATATGATATAAAATTTATACCATTCGATTGGTCACTCTTTGTCGACTATTAATGGGTTGAAGCACTTAAATCTAGCCAATATCCACAAGTTAAATTGAAATATATTGAATACGATAATATGACAGATTTGTGTCGTACAATCTATAGAAAAATCTCATATCGTAGGAATGGTACATTCCATTTTAATTATTCATTGAAACACGATAGGATAAACATTACCTCACCTGTTGACACTGAAATAATTATTCTCAATGATAATCTGAGAGACGTTTTTGGCTTTAAACAGAATATGACCAATGGGAAAAATGCTGGCACCGTTTACGGGATGGATCAAGTTATTTTTGCTGATTATCCACCTGGTTTCGCCTCGGACTCTTGCATATTTCTCTATGCATCCTTTGTGGAAACATCGAGAGATGGTAATTCAAATGTCCCCTTCCTACGTGTTCTTGAACGAAAAACAACTCATGAACTTGTTCATCACTATAATATAAAGCATCTTCAGTATGTTCCTGTAAACACTTCGTATTTGGAACTCTGTCAGTTAACACTAAGAAGTGAATTGGGTGATCCTCTAGCAATAACAAAAGGCTTAGCAGTGATTACATGTCATTTTGGCCCATTGTCGGCGACACAATCACCTAAAATGAACAATAGAAGAATTACATTTGTCTATCTCGATATCGATTGCTATGTTGGTGCTCTGAGTCCACGTCAAATAGGCAATGGATTGGACTACTACATGGGGCGTACTACAATGTCTGGCGATGGTCTTGGTAGCTGGTTTGCTAGGCTATTTCGTTCTGCACTACCCCTTGCCAGAAAATATCTTGTACCTGCTGCATCACATTTTGCTGCCTCAACACTACAGGACTGGGGATCGGGCAAGAATTTCAAGGAGAGTGTTAAGGAAAATATTAGATCTTCAGCAAGAGCCGTTGGTGAGCAATTAAAATCTCGGCAAAATGGGGAGGGATTGAAAAGAATGCGTGTGCGTCATTTACTCATCAGTCTCTACCCAGGCGGGAGGCAAAGGACAACAACAAGGACTTTGAGGAATAAAACAAGGAAGACCAATAAGCAGAAGTAGAAAAAAAAGACTGTTAGATCAAAGAAGGATTTTTTCTCTTAAGATGACTTATCTCCCCCACAAGGAATCATATCCATCAATCAGTTCCTCATTGAATCTATTCAATGCTGAAAATGTTGATGTCAGTGTCAAGTATGGCTACTATGAACAATTTCACCCCCAACAACCCCTCTCGGAAAATATACACTTTCAAATATTTTCCAATGAAGACTATTTCATTGATTTGTCATCAACATTTATTGATTTAAATGTTGCGGTGAAGAAAAAGTCAGATAATACAACTCCAACTGTTGCCGATGGTCTCTCCTACGAAAACTGTACTCTACACAATATGTTCAAACAAATTAATGTATTTATTAATAGAACATTGGTAAGCACTAGCAATAATTTATCCAACTATGCAAGCTACATAACAATTTAAGATGAAGACACCAAAGGCATACAAGGAGTTGAGAGGAAAATCATTGGGCTATGCATATCGATCAGGTGTTGATACTGACTGCGAGTTGACTACTGCAGTGAGCCAGGAGTATCATCTGGTTGGAAAATTAAATCATGAGATATTCAATATATCCCAATGGCTACCCCCCAATGTCAAGATTGACATAAAGCTGCAACTGGCCCCATCGAATTTCATTTTGATAAAAACACTTCCTGCACCACCCGATGCAAATGTCATTATCACATCGGCAATTCTCCACATCCGAAAAACAGGTTATGAGCTCTGTTGCATTGGCAGTGGAAAAGCTAAGAGCCAATGTCAACAACATTGAACTTCTTGTCCCCCATACGATCACCAATCAACGTCACATTGCCACCGGCTCTTGTAGCTATAGCGATTAATCATTTATCAATGGAGAAATCCCATCAAAATTGGCTTTGGCCTTTGTGAAGAGTGGCAGTACCGTTAGATCCTGGACTGAATCCCCCCATGATTTTAATTTTTTTGGTCTATCTAGCCTTGTGTGCAAAGTGAATGGTATACCACTGTACACTCTATCATTTGACAAAAACTCCTGTAGAACTCTGTACGAGTTGACCATGCAATCCCTAGATCATGACTCTCAACTATTTGAAAATGGAATAACTGATTCAATGTTTTCAAAAAATCATGGCGTAATTGTTTGGACTTTTCGGGGACTCAGGATATGAGCATAGTACGAACAGGGAATGTACGTTTAGAGTGTACATTTGCCGATGCTTTGACTGAGAGTATCATGCTAATATCATTGAGTCAATTTGAAACCTATTGGGAAATCACACCCGACGGCAGTGTTCTAATAGACCTAGCACCATGAACACAAACCAAATAATCAACGTATTTAGTATGGATCCATACATGTCCCAGTACAAGTCCTATTGCATACCATCAGATTTCATTGAAAAAATTGCAAGTGTTAACAATGCCCTGATTATTGTTAATAGCAGTCCATCGACTTCGAAGACAGGCCACTGGCTATGCATCTTTCAAACAGCGAAGAATATTGGATTTTTTTATCCTCTTGGCCTATCGTATAAATTATACACTCCATACATCAGCAACTTTATTGAAAGCAGTGGGAAAACTATTATTCAAAATCAACGAAGAGTGCAGGAAACTACAAGCAGTTTCTCGACATCTACGTTGACTTACCTCGATTGAACGACTTTTTAGTGGAAAATATGCTTACAAGCGTGTTTATTATTGATTTTAGTGCCCTACGAATAAAATGTTCTAAAAATGTATGTGAAATTGTTTATTAATAAATGAAAAAAATGTATATACATGATAAAAACGACTTTTCTACTCTTTAGATCTCATCTTCTACTAGGTATAGGTATTTGTCGATAACAACTAATGCAGGTAGATTATCTGAATTCACAGTATACTGATCCTGATGTGCTGCAATGTCAGGGTCACATTTTCTACAGTAGAGTGTAACTTCACTCTTGTCACATCTGTTTGTATAGTCAAAGTTACTATTCTCATTCATTCTATAGAATTCACATGTTTCAATTTGCTTATTTGAAGCAATGTCACAAACAGTGTCCTCAAGTGGCGAATGATATTCCGTCACAGCCAAATAAAAATCAGTGGGCTTATAATCATAACGCCCATTGTCTTCACAGCGATGACGTAGAAACCATATTCTTTTGTTGTTCCAACAGTTGAATCGCTGACCCGGCTCCTCCTCCCAGAACAATCTAAAACCACGACAATACCAATCTCGTAGCAATAAACTAAAACCACGCTTAGGATTCTTTCCAATCATACCGGGATATGTATTCTCCCATTGAATACATTTATCATAGTAGCAATTGGAGCATAGGTGCCCTCTAGGATAAGAGTCACACACCTCTTCAAGACAGGAATTACAACCTTTAATTTGCACAGCATATCCTCTATGCCATTTACACGGGTTGCATAATCTACACTTTTCATCATACTCTTCAATCATTGTGCATTTCTCACATGATGACCAGCTGCCCAGAGTGTACATACATAGTGGACATGTATGGAACATTTTTTCATGTGTTGAAACTCTCACTGCCACAATGAAACTGAGCTACCAACAAGAACGAATTGACTGGGATAGAGAGAGAGAGGGAGAAAGAGGACTAAATCTTCCTTGAACACCATCCTTCTCATGAAAAAAAAGTCCAAAATTTCGAAACTGGTGTTTAAAAGGATATCCACAATATCATTTTGTCGTGTTGTGATTAATATATCAATAAATTGTGTAAATGCATTTGGACCACGACGTAGAAGCTTCATACAATAGTCTAATGATGGAGAACCAGTTTTCATTATATCGACAAGCATTCCCTGAGAAAATATCTTCCTTTGATTAGACAGCTCTAGAAAATCATCATCTAGAATCAAACATTTTTCCATAAGCACTAGATTCCCCATGATTCGCTCTTTCTCAAATCTATCCATTTTTTAGAGTCCTTTCACTCTCACAACCAAATTCAGACTAACCAGAATTTTTTCTACTCTAAAAAAATATACGCTAGTCTACTATAGAAAGAAAAATACCTTTGATTTAGAAACAATTTTATTGAGCATAATTACAACAATAATATTCACTGATGCATTTTGTTCTCATCAATATATTTCACTAGCACATCTAATGCTGCCTGAAGTCTATTTATATGCACAATATTCAGTTTCGCAGCAAAACATAATTGCTCCTCCAGCTTAAATTTACTTAATGATATCACGTATCTAGCATACATATCGTCCCATTCAATGCATAGTCTACAGCCTCCTGTTATTTCCACAGCCACATTTGGTACTCGTATATCTTTGCTGCTGCTCTCGGCTCCACCATCAATCTCCAATAGTGTAAATGCTCCACTCATTTTCTCTACTAATATCCTCTCAAATAAACTATTCTCTCTGAATTCAATTCTCTTACTAATATGAATTGCAATGAAAATCACTCCTTTTATTTGAATCCAATCACCAATCAAGTTATCGTATATAGAGTAACCACCGCTCTCTCTCTGATTGGCCCTAAAAAATGGGTGTTGCCTCAAAAACTACTCTGGTTGTGTTATACAATCTCGAGTATACTCTCAAAACGTGTTGGACAACTTTATAGATTTGCCAGCTTTTTTAAAATGGGCACGTGAAACTTTATATTCTTGTAGTCGTCAAACCTTTGCACTGTATATTCTTGTGTAATTGAATGTGTAATTCAAAGTGCGTACACCCTTGCTACTCATAAAACACTTAAATAAAACATTACGTTTACTTTATCCTGGATTTTTTTTTTTTTTTAGTTAACAGAATTTAACACAGTAAAATAACATAAATTAAAGGCACAAATAATATAAACTTTTATCAGCGATCATCGTAAAACACTTAAATAAATCAAGTCATTAACCTAATGATAGTACTTAATACTTGGAAGATAGGTCATTGAAAAAAAAACGTTTAACAATTGGAAAAAAAAACACTTAAATGAAAAATTACATTTTTTTTTTTTTTTATCTTTCTTCAGGTGAAAAATACAAAATTCTACATTTTTTCAGATAAGAGCTTGAAACCTCTACAGCAGGACTCTTTGATACGCTGAATCTGATGGTTTGATTTTCATTAAGATTCTATGACTTTTAGGGTTGTTTCCCCCTTTTTCGAAAATACAGCAAATTTTCTCAGAATCATAACTTTTGATGGCGAGACTAAACCTGATGAAACTTAAATATTTGAAATCAGAATAAAAATCCTATTCTTTTAATTTATATATTGGTGTCAAAATTCCATTTTTTAGTTTCGGTTACTATTGAGCCGGGTCGCTCCTTACTTGATCACCAAATTTTACTAAATAGCTATGAGAATGTATTAGAATAAATAGAAGCTACCCATCTTCCTCTCCCTAAAAATTGATCCAAAATCTTACAAAGGTACCAGAAGATAATGAAAGCCACGAAGAAACGTTTTGGTTAGTATGAGTGAAACGAAAAACTACATCGAGACAATGATAATAACAATAAAATAAATAAGTAAATAGATAGGCCCAAGTGAGGCAGCTGTTTCATAAATTTAGACCAGATTTAGTCACTTGTGTAGCTTCGTGAATGTGACCTAAGGGTAACAATCACTGCAGTAATTCCCAAGGCCTTGGCAGGCAAGGTATAGTCTCTGCTTATCTTGTGTTTTCCAGAACTATTAGGCATAGGAAGTATCCTCGAAACACATGAAGCTATTATTGTGTCGGGAAAACAGAGGACAAGTAATCCTGCTTTTACAGGACAAAGGCAGCACTCTAAGAAACTGTAACTAGATTTCTGGTGCCAAACCCCTGTTAAGCGTTGCAGCAACAGTGCATCATGGGGGAAGCTGCTGACCAGCAAAAGCGGTACTACCCTTCTCGTCAAACCTAAAACTTCTAAAAGTGAAAAAGAATCTTTGTTTTTCACCGTTGTTCCTAGTTTAATTGGAATATCATAAACCATTCTTACATGGATGCGGGCAACAAGACTGCACCCTTCCTTCAGAAAGGTCTGACCAAGAAGAGACACCTGCTGCCATAGCTACCAGCTGTTAAAGTCTTTTTTAAATAAATTTAGCAACCCATTTAATAATTAGGCAGATATATTTGTTCTCCAACCCCTCTACAGAGACTTTACAGTTGCAGGCCATAAAAATGCAAAGCTCTGTGCCTAGCTCTCAGTTCCCTCCATTTTTGATTTGAAATCGCATCTAACTTTAGTAAACGTGTTGTCGTTTAGTAAGCGACAACACATTAGAAACGCCTCTTCCTGCTCCACCCCAGAACTCAATTTAATCCCAGAGGAAAATGCATAACTGTGACATTAACTGTTGCTTCCGATAAAGTTTGTTTAAGGTTCAGATGGCTCTCTTGCAACATAGCCTGATTGCACCAACTTTAAATACCCCTTATTCATGCACAGAGTTCAATCCTAGACCTCCGAAAACATAAACTAGGATATTATATGTTACCTCTCATCGTTGGTTAACACTTAGCCGCCTCTTCTGGTAGACGTCACTCCCTTCCAAATTTTGTTGAATCTGACTGATCGTTCTGGTAGATGTCCCTATTAAACAAATCCTGGTTAGGGCCCCAGTATCCGTTTTTGGTAGAGTTTCTGATAGGAAAGTATAGAGATCATCTTTTCCTGTCGTCTCCTTTCACAAAGACCAGAACAGCCCCAGACTATCGTTTGGGCTTATTAAGAGACGGTTTTGACAGCCAAAATACATGACTAGGAGACTAGCGTTTACTTCCCACCGAGTTTTTTTTTAGATCCCGCAGCCCCATCAGATATATACCATGACAACAAGAATTTTGAGACAAAGGACAAAAATTTGGAGAATTTGGTGACGTAGGACTTTGGGTGAAACGGGGTATGAACTCCCAACAGGTTTGTCGAGGATCCTTAATATTATTTCCATACTTTTGATAAGTCCTGGCTTGGTTGAGACCTGGTAAACTCATCTGCTAAACGTCCTGATGACAAGGGGTTAGTGACACTTACAATCCTCTGAAAGGGTCTAGGTTCCCAAAAAGGTTGACTAAGACATTATTTCTTTACACCAAAGACTTCCCACTAAGTTCTGTTAAAAACAACTTCTTCAGTCAAACAAGTTTGACTGAGATTCTTTCGTTATTTCCCACAAAGGTTTGATGTCCTGACAAAAGAACTTGGGGGGGGGGAGGATTCCCCCGCCCCTGAGATTGGGTCTGATTTTATCCGCCGAAGAGTAAAACTGCAATGGTCACTCTTTCTTTCAACCAATTTAGCTAACAGTTTAGGTCAAAATTTTTTCTTAGATATTATAATGGTACGGATTCCCCTCACCCCATCAATTCCTCGAAAGAGGTTGAGACAAGTTCTGACCCCAAGAGGCACAACTAAGAAAATTAACTTTTTTTTTATATCTTGATGAAGCTAAATATCCTAATGACAAGAATTTAGGAATCCCTTCCCCCACCCCAAACAGATATTCGGTTGTCTCTAGACAGCCAAGTGGCACATCAATGAATTATCTCCTACTTCCTAGTATGCAATGGTGCCAAACGCTGAAAAAATAAGGGGGGGAATTTGTTTAAATTTTGATGAAGATACAAAATATAGGGATGAGGCAATTCTTTTTTCTTTGATGTTTTAATAAAAATAAATAGCGACAGAAAATCTAGGTGGTAGCTACCCCATTGAATCTCCCAATTAGTTCCCCTGCTATTAAGCTTGGTTGATATATGGCAACTCTTTGGTAGTGGTGCAAATAACAAAATTCTGGATCCTATCCCGTTGCCTGTGAATTGAATCGCAGCAAGACCTATCAAACAGTTCGTGGTAACGAATTGTAAGTAAGGAGCGACCCGGCTCAATGATAACCGAAACTCTAGAAAACGGGTTTTTGATACCAATAGATATATCAAAAGAATCAGATTGCAATGCTGATTTCAAATATATAACTTTCATCAAGTTTAGTGCTACCCATCGAACGTTACGCGCCTGAGAAAATTTGGCTGATTTTCAAAAAAAGGGGGAAAGACCCCCTAAAAGTTATAGAACCTTAATGAAAGTCACACCATCATATTCAGCGTATCAGAGAACCCTACTGTAGAGGTTTCAAGCTCCTATCTACAAAAATGTGGAATTTTACATTTTTTGCCAGAAGAAAGATCACGGATGCGTGTTTATTTGTTTTTTTTTTCCCAGGGGTGATTGTATCGACCCAGTGGTCCTAGAATATCGTGGGAGGGCTCATTGGAACGGAACTTAAAAGTTCTAGTTCCCTTTTTAAGTGACCCAAAAAAATGGAGGGCAACTAGGCCCCCTCCCACGCTTATTTTTTTCCCAAAGTCACCCGATCAAAATTTTGAGATAGCCATTTTGTTCAGCATGGTCGAAAATATGATAAATATGTCTTTTAGGATGCCTTAATCCCCCGAAGTACCCAGAGGGAGGGCTAAAAGTTATGAACTTTACCCAATGTTAACATATAGTATAGGTTATTCGGAAGTATACAGAAGTTTTCAGGAGGTTTTTTTTCTGGTAGTGGGAGGGAAGGGTGGGTCGG
>JAQQPU010001187.1:33075-87469 GCA_029168905.1 Artemia sp. Kazakhstan ARC1039 | reverse complement strand
TGGTGAATCACATTCGGTAACTGCCAAATAAAAATCACTTGGTTTATAGTCATAGTAGGCAGTGTCGTCACAACGATGACGTAGAAACCAAATTGTCTTGTTACCCCAACAGTTGAATCGTAGACCAGATTCCTCTTCCCACAATAATTTAAATCCACGACGATACCAATCTCGTAGAAATAAACTAAAATCACGTTTAGGATTCTTTCCAATCATAGCGGGGTAAGTATTCTCCCATTGATCACATTTATCATAGTGACAATTGGAGCACAGGTGCCCTCTAGGGTGAGAGTCACACATCTTCTCAAGACATGAATTACATCCTTTAATTTGTACTGCATAGCCTCTATGTAATTTACAAGGATTACATAATTTGCACTTTTCACTAGAGTCATCAATAATTGTACAATTCTCACATTGACTCCAACTGCCAAGAGTGTACATGCACAATGGACATGTAAAGAACATTTTTTGGTTTCCGATGTCAACTCTCTCACAGCTAAAACGAAACTGATCGTCCTCGCTCCATAAATTCAGTGAAGGGAATGGTAAAAGGAGTAACTGTGACGTTACCTCTTTCGAATGGTGGGGGGGGCATCTACATTGGATCCATTGTCAATATTTTCAAAAGTATATCCACAATATGATTCTGCTTTGTTTCAATTAATATATCAATAAATTGACTATAAGCATTTGAGTCACATTTTAAAAGTTTCATACAATAGTTCAATGGGGGAGAATCACTCCTCATTATATTGTCAAGTGTTCCCTGACAAGAGAATATCCTGCGTTGAAGAGATAACTCCAGAAAATCATCATCCAAAATCAAATGTTTTTCCATAAACACTAGATTTGATGTAATTCTCTCTTTCTCAAATTTATTCTTTTTTCAATCCTTTCACTCTGACTGCTGACTCTATACTTACCCTGATTCGTTAGCCCTAACCAGAAAAGAAAGGGAACATTTTCGATTTCGAAACAATTTTATTGAATAATTACAACAATAATACTAAGTATGTACAATTAGCGATACAGTTTATTGTCTTAGATATGTTTCACTAATGCACTTAAAGCACATTGAAGTCTATTCACATGTGCTATATCAACTTTTGCAGCGAAACATAATTGATCCTCCATTTTAAATTTGCTCAAGGATATCACATATCTTGCATATACTTCATCCCATTCCAGATAAAGCCGTGATCCTCTCGTGATTTCCACCGCAATGTTTGGTGCTCTTGTATTATTACCATCAACTCCACTATCAACTTCTAACAGGGTAAACATTCCACTCATCATTAGCACAAATATATATATCCAAATGAGTAAAATCAAACTGTTCTTCTTCTTACCCCTTTGAATTCTATTCACGGACTAATAAAAACTATAGCAAAAATCCTTTCCTCATATACCCTCCGCCGCTAATATGTAAACCGACTCGCTGATTGGCTGAGAAGGAAACACGTGATCATGTTTCCTAATTCATGGATCATAACATTCATAAGAAGTGTCATTGACTCTGGTCCCCGTTAGACTCAATAATCCATCAAAGTGAGAAAAATACTGTTTTTCCATTCTCACTGACAAAAACCATAAAACAGACATAAATTGCTGTTGACATCCATGAAAAACATCAAATAAATTGACCAACACACATAACCGTCCAAGAAACAACCATCAATGTGAGAAAATTCCTGTTTTTTCAAGTGAGAAAAATTCTGTTTTTTCATTCTCAGTGAGAAAACCATAAACCACGTGGTAATGTCACGCGTATAAGATAGCTTTCTACTCCCGACGCCCATCATTCCCCCAAACACATCCAATCAAAATTTTGAGATAGTCATTTTATTCAGCGTAGTTGATTTCCAGATAGAAAATATGTTTTTGAAGAGGTCAATCCCTCAAAACCCTTAAGGCAAGGGTTTTAAGTTATGCCCTGGGGCATATAAGAACGATGTTGGCCCAATGTATTATTTATTAATTTTTTTCCTTTAGACCAGGGCCCTTAGTATCGAAGAAGTTGTCGTAGAAACTTCGAAAAGGGCTCATACAATTGGAAATTTGTGTAGCTTGTGCCCTTTTTAATAGTCGAAAGTGATTGGAAGGCAACTAACACCCCGTCCATGCCCACCATTTACCGAAAAAAAATTTGAGATAGCCATTTTGTTCAGCGTAGTTGATTTCCAGATAGAAAACATGTTTTTGAGGAGGTCACTCCCCCACAACCCTCAGGGCAAGGATTTTAAATTATGCCCTGGGGGCATATAAGAACGATGTTGGCACAATGTATTATTTATAACTTTTTCCTTTAGACCAGGGCACTTCGTATCGAAGAAGTTGTCGTAGAAACTTCTTAAAGGGCTCATTCAATTGGAAATCGGAGTGGCTTGTGCCCTTTTTAATAGTCGAAAATGATTGGATGGCAACTAATACCCCTTCCACACCGACCATTTCCCAAAAAATTTCGAGTCAAACAAATCAAAATTTTGAGATAGCCATTTTGTTCAGCGTAGTTGATTCCCAGCTAGAAATTATGTTTTTGAGGGGGGACACTGCCCCAGCACCCTCAGGCCAATGGTTGTAATTTATGCCCTGGGGGCATATAAGGTTTTTATAGAAAGCGTTGTCGTAGAAAATTCAAACAAGTCTCATTCGATTGGAAATTCAAAGGGCTACTGTTCTTTTTAATAGTCGAAAGTGATTGGAGGGCAACTAACCCCCTCTCACGTCCACTTTTTTCCAAAACACATCCAATCAAAATTTTAAGATAGCCACTTTGTTCAACGTAGTTAAAAGTTCTGGAAATTAGGTCTTTGAGGATGACAACCCCCGAACAGCCCTCAGGGCAAGGGCTATAAGTTATGCCCTGGGAGCATATAAGGTTTTTTTTATAGAAAGCTTGGTCGTAGAAACTTCAAAAAGGACACATTCGACTAGAAATTAAAAGGGCTAGTGCCTTTTTCAATAGTCAAAAATGATTGGAGGGCAACTAACCCCCCTCTCACACCCACCTTTTCCCCAAACACATCCAATCAAATTTTTCAGATAGCGATTTTGTTCAATGTAGTTGAAAATTCTGGAAAATAGGTCTTTAAGGATAACAACCCCCCCCCCACACACACACCTCTCAATGCAAGGGTTGTAAGTTATAACCTGGGGGCGTATAAGGCTTTTATGGAACGAGTTGTCGTAGAAAATTCAAAAAGGGCTGATTCGATTGCAAATTGAAATGTCTAGTGCCCTTTTTAACCATTTTGTTCCACGCAGTTTAAAGTTCAGGAAATTATACCTTTGAGCAGGACACTTCTCCGATAGTCTTCAAGGCAAGGGTTATAAGTTATACCCTGGGGGCATATAAGTTTTATTGAAATCTTTGTCGTAGAAAACTTGAAACAGGGCTCATTCGATTGGAAATTCAAAGGTCTGGTTCCCTTTTTAATAGTCGAAAGTGATTTGAGGGCCGCGAACCCCCTCTGACGCCCACCTTTTCCCCAAACACATCCAATTAAAATTTTTAGTTAGCCATTTTGTTCAGCGTAGTTAATTTCCAGATAGACATTTTGTTTTTGAGGAGGACACTCCCCCACAGCCCTCAGGGCAATTCGATTGGAAATTGAAATGGCTAGTGCCCTTTTAAGCCATTTTGTTCCACGCAGTTTGAAGTTCAGGAAATTATACATTTGAGCAGGACACTCCCCCCCCCCACAGTCTTGAGGGCAAGGGTTATAAGTTGTACCCTGTGGGCATATAGGTTTTATTGAAATCTTTGTCGTAGAAATTTGAAAAAGGGCTCATTCGATTGGAAATTCAAAGGGCTAGTGCCCTTTGTAATAGTCGAAAGTTATTGGAGGGCAACTAACCCTCTCGCTCGTGCCCATCTTTTCCCCAAACATATCCAATCAAAATTTTAAGATAGCTATTTTGTTCAACGTAGATGAAAGCTCTGGAAATTAGGTCTTTGAGGATGACAACCCCCCAAAGCCCTCAGGGAAAGGGTTGTAAGTTACGCCCTTGGGGCATATAAGGTTTTTATATAACGCGCTGTCGTAGAAACTTCAAAAAAGGCTCATTCGATTGGAAATTGAAATGGTTAGTGCCCTTTTTAACAGTTGAAAATGATTGGAAGGCAACTAGCACCCCTTCCACGCCAACCATTTCCCAAAAAGCACCCAATCAAAATTTTTAGATAGCCATTTTGTTCAACGTAGCAAAAAGTTCTGGAAATTCGGTCTTTGAGGATGACAGCCCCCCCCCCTGTCCTCAGGGCAAGGGTTGTAAGTTATGCCCTGTGGACATATAAGGTTTTCATTGAAAGCGTTGTTGTACAAACTTTAAAAGGGCTCATTTGATTGGAAATTGAAAGGGCTAGTGCCTTTTTCAATAGTTGAAAGTGATTGGAGAGTGACTAACGCACCTTTCATGACCACCATTTTTCCAAACACATCCAATCAAAATTTTGAGATAGCCATTTTGTTTAACGTAGTTGAAAGTTCTGGAAATTAGGTCTTAGAGGATGACAAACACCCTCACAGCCCTTAGGGTACGGATTGTAATTTATGCCCTGGGGGCTTATAAGGTGTTTATAGAAAGCGTTCTCGTAGAAACTCAAAAAGGGCTCATTCGATTGGAAATCCAAAGGCCTAGTGCCCTTTTTAATAGTTGAAAGTGATTGGAAGACTTGACATTTTTATAGTAAAGATCGACGTGGGTATAATGTATTATTTTTTTGTTGTTGTTGTTGTTTTGACCAGGGCACTTCGTATCGAAGGAGTTGTTGTAGGAACTTCGAAAAGGGCTCATTCGATTGAAAATAGAAAGGGCTGATGGCCTTTTTAATAGTCGAAGGTGATAGGAGGGAAACTAATCCCCCTCTTACGCCCACCCTCTTATTTGCCTTTATGTTAAAAAACTAAATGTTGCCTTAAGATTAAATCAAAATGCACTGTGTTAATGCTAATTCACAATAAGGCATCTCAGCAGTATCCCAAGAACGACTGAGGCTATTATGTTCAAACTTTCGGGGCTGCTTCTGCTCTTAAAATTTAACCTAATCAAAATAGCATAAGAGTATCCAAGCTATCAAAGAAAGTAAATAGGTTATTCTGAGAATGGTATCAAGTTTTCCATTTCAGGTCAACTAGAGGAGGTATGAAACTAAATTAAACACTAGCATTTTTGTCCAGATTTTTAAAAGGGTGTATGTTGTTAAAAATTGCCGAAAAATTTCCTCTAGCATACAAACAGCAGGCCAAATTATAAATTCTTAAAAAAAAACGAAAGGATTTAAAGTATTATTTTCTTTTTCCCTTAAAAGACTATGTCAATATAAAACGAGCAGAAATTAATTTAAAAAAAAAAATTCCACAAAATAAATTTTTCAAAGAAAAGTAAAGAACTCCATTAAAGAAAAAGTGAGCAAAAATAAAATAAAATAATCTACCAAGCGTGAAACTACCACAAATCAGCATCGATAAATAAATGAAATGTATGTGCATTGTCAGTTTGATATACATATACTGATATTTAGTAATCAAAATGTTAATATTATTTGATTTGTTAAAGTTATAAAATTGAAAAATTTATATTTTTTTCAGTAAAGTGCAAATTATGTTCTGGCCTTGGGAAGGCATAGGGGTTTTGAGCCCAACTTATGCTAGTTTCTGCTCGTTTTGAGTTTGACTCGGTTATTTATTGTAATTTCTGTTCGTTTTGGGTTTCATTTATTTATCGATGCTGATTTGTGGTAGTTTCACGCTTGGTAGATTATTTTATTTTATTGTTGCTCAGTTTTTGTTTAATAGATATCTTTACTTTTCTTTGTAAAACTTATTTTGTGAAAAAAGTTTTTTTAATTAATCATAGTTAAAAATCAAATAACTACAACTCTAAGGATGATATCACCCTCCCCCCAAAGCCCCTGGAGGAAGGGATATAAATTATGCAATTTGCTCATTGTTTACATATAGTGCTTGTTATCGTGAAACATGCGAAGATTTTTTGGAAGGAATTTTCTGTAGGGTAGGGCTTTTGCCAGGGATAATTTTCCATGGGGATTAAGTTTTCTATATGCTTTCTTAAGAGAAAATTTCACTCAAGGAAAGAGGATGAAAATCCCGTGGATGATTTGAAAAACAGTTAGAAATTAAATAAAGAATTTTCAATTTTTTTCAAAAAGAAATTTTTTTAATCGAAAGCGGGGAGCAACAATACAACTTAAAACAAACAGAAGTTATATATGAGGGGGGCTACCCTTCCTCAGTCCTCGCTCTTTGCGCTACTATTTGACTTTTGTTGCTCAAACAAAAGGGTTGTTGAAGTTGCATCGGATGTATTTTTAAAGAACTTTAATATGTTAGAGTAAAGAGGGAGGATTAAGGAAGGGGTAGGCCATCTCATACACAAGATAATTTCTTTAAATGTTGCTCCTTATTTTTACTTGAAAAACGTGTTCTTTATTGAAGTTTTTCTAAAACAAAGATTGTGTTGATAAATGACCTTGATAAGTATTTATTTGTACAAAAATACACTTAGAGGTAAACAGAATACAACAGATTTTTTTAACAGATTGGTGGATCAATATATTATTAAATCCTGGCGTGTCCGCCTGCTCCTTTCTGGTTTAGTGGAGCTCTTTACTTTTTTTTGAAAAACTTATTGTGTGGGATTTTTTTTTTAAATTAATCGCTGTAAAAGACTAAAGCCTATTGTTGCATCTGTGCTTTCCATACACGAATTATATTACAAAGGTGTTTTTTCATATTTACAAAATTTAATAATAAATATTAACGTGGAATAAGATTTTAAATTGGAGAGTTTCAGTAGTATTGATATAAAACTTACAACAAGACATATATCCCACCATACAACAAGACACATATCCCACCATACAACAAGACACATATCCCACCATACAACAAGACACATACAACAAGATGCATACCCTACCATACAAGTGGACAGTACCCCCACCATACAAGTGGCCTTTCATTCCAACGACAGCCCTATCCAACCATTCCTACGATAGCCCCTAAGCCACTATTCCTACTACAGCCCTGTTCCATCATTCCTACGACAGCCCCTAAGCCATTATTCCTATGAGGGCCTGTCCCACCATTCCTATGACAGCCTCTAAGCCACTATTCCTACGACAGCCTTATCCCACCATTCCTACGACAGCCCCTAAGCCACTATTCATATGGCAGCCCTGTCCCACCATTCTTACGACAGCCCCTATGTCACTGTTCCTTTGGCAGCCCTGTTCCACCATACAAGTGGCCAATCATTCTGAGCGGCCGTTGGAGGTATCAATTCTGTCGACCATCTGGCATGACGTTCCGGAGCGATAAGGAAAATTCTTGTAAACATTATAATCATTGTTTGCCAAGAATGTCGTTCAATAATAGAAGTGACTTTGAAGTAACATTATGTAAAACAAATGAAGTTTTTATATGGATTCTAATAAACAATTTATAGAGATATCTTTGTACTCTAATAGTATCAAACCGATTATTGATTATTGATAATTGATTATGATTACAACAGGGCAGGTATCATTATTGTAATGTAATGGCCCAGGGAACATATGTTTTCTATTACAAAGCATGCGTATGAATTTGGTCCCCTACTTTCCCATCCAGGACCCCCAATGACCCTATTCCAGGGCTCTGAGTCCCCCACTAGGGCCCCGAGTTCCCCACCAGGACCCCAAGTCCTTCATTGAGGACCCCGAGTCCTCCATCAGGACCCTAGTCCCCGTCCAGGGCCCCAAGTCCCAATCCAGGGCCCCATGTCCCAATGTCAAGGTCCCGAGTCCCCCATCAGGGCCCGAACCCCCACTAGGGACCAGAGTCCCCCAGGACCCCCCTACCTCAAGGCCCCCTCCTTCCACGCCCCCCGACATTTTTTGTAATGTTTTTCCATGTCTTAAAATGACATGCAATCTTTGATGAATATAGTTTGTTGTTGTTTTTTTTTATGCGGCCGCCCCACTGATACTCCCATAATTTCTACAGCATGGTCATGGTTTCTATTGTTTGGTCTTGATTTCTATGGTTTGGTCTGGATTTTTAGAGTTGGCCCTGATTTTTATGAATTCTTCTGGATTTCTATGCATTGGTTATGATTTCTATGAATTCCCCTGAATTTCTATACATTGGTTATGACTTCTATAGGATTTTTTCCTGGATTTGTGTGAACCGATCATAATTTCTATAGTTTTGTCTCGATTTATTTCGGTTGGATCTGGATTTTTTAGGGTTGATCCTGATTTTAATGAATCTCTGTGGATTTCTATGCATTGTGTATGATTTTTATGTTTTTTTCCGGATTTCTATGCATTGGTTATGATTTCTTATGAATTCGTCGACATTTCTATGTATTGGTCATGATTTCTACAGTTTTGTCTTAATTTATATGGTATGGTCTGGATTTCTAGGGTTGACCCTGATTTCCAGGGTTTGATCTTGATTATTAGGGATTAGTCTGGATTCTAGGAGGATGGTCTTAATTTCTACAGTCTGGTATTGATTTATATGAATATGTCTGGGTTTTAAGAGGATGGCCTTAATTTCTACTGGGGGGTCTTGATTTTTATGACTTCGACGGGATTTCTATGTATCGGTCAAAATTTTTTAAAGGTTGACCATGATTTCTACAGTTTGGTCTGGATTTCTATGGCTTGGTCTGGATTTCTTAGGTTGATCCTGATTTTTACGGTTTGGTCATGATTTTTGTGTTCATGCCAGGATTTTAAGAGGATGGCCTTAATTCCTACAGTTTCGTCATGAGTTATATGAATTCAGCAGAATTTCTATGTATTGGTCATGATTTCTACAGTTTTCTCTTGATATCTCTGGTTTGGTCTGGATGTTTATGGTTTGTCTTGATTTTTATGGTGTCGTTTGGATTTATATGGTTTGTTCAGGATTTCTAGGGTTGGACTTGATTTTTATGAATTCGTCTTGAATTCTATGCATGGGTTATGATTTCTATGAGTTCTCCTGAATTTAGTGCATTGATTATGATTTTTATGTGATTTTTCTGGATTTATATGGACTGGTTCTGTTTTCTACAGTCTTGTCTTGATTTCTCTGGTTTGGTCTGGATTGTTAGGGTTGATCCTGATTTTAATGAATTTATGTGGTTTTGTATGCATTGCTTATTATTTCTAAGGGTTTTTTCCGGGTTTCTATGTATTGGTTATGGTTTTTATGAATTTGTCGGGATTTCTATATTGGGATTCGGGATTTCTATTGATCTATGAGTTTTTTTAGAGGTTGCCATGATTTCTGCATTTTGGTCTTTGTTTCAATGGCTTGATCTTGATTTCTAGGGTTTGCTCTGGTTTCTACAGTTTGGTCTTAATTTTCATAAACATATCCGGATTTTAACATTATGTCCTTAATTTCTACAGTTTGGTCTTGATTTTAATGAATTCGTCGGTATTTCTAACGATTGGTCTGGATTTTAAGAGGACGGCCTTAATTTCTACAGTTTGGTATTGATTTATATGAATATTTTCGGATTTTAAGAGAATGTTTTTTAATTTCAACAGCTTGGTCTTGATTTTTATGAATTCATCAGGATTTCTATGTTTTAGTCATGATTTCCACAGTTTTGCATTGGTATCTTTGGTTCGGTCTGGATTTCTATTGTTTATTCCGGATTTCTAGGGTAGGCCCTTGATTCTTATGAATTCGTCTGGATTTCTATGCATTGGTTATGATTTAAATGGATCACCCTGAATTTCTTTGATTGATTATGATTTCTATGTGATTTTTCTGGATTTCTATTGACCGACCCAGTTTTCTACAGTTTTGTCTTGATGTCGGTCAGATAGTTTGGTCTGGATTCTTAGGGTTCACGCTGATTTTTATGAATTTGTGTGGACTTCTATGCATTACGTATGATTTCTATTAATTCTTCCGGATTTCTTTGTATTGCGTATGATTTCTATTAATTCTATCAGATTTCAATGTATTGAATATGATTTTTATGATTTCGTAAGGATTTCTATGTATCGGTCAGAATTGTTTAAAGGTTTGTCTTAAATTCTACCTGTTTGGTCTGGATTTTTATGAATTCGACGGGACTTTTATGTATCAGACATGATTCTTTAGAGGTTAGCAATGATCTCTACAGTTTGGTCTTGATTTGTATGGTTTAGTCTGTATTTCTAAGGTTTGCCCTGATTTCTACAGTTTTATCATAGTTTTTATGAATATGTCTGGATTTTAAGAAGATGGCCTTAATTTCTACAGCTTGGTCTTGATTTTTATGAGTTTGTCGAGATATATGTGTATTAATCATGTTTTTTTTTAGAGGTTGGCCATGACTTCTACAGTTTGGTATTGATTTCTAAGATTTGGTCTGGATTAATGGGGTTGGCCTTGATTTAAACAGTTTGGTCTATATTTTTATGAACATGTCTGGGTTTTAGGAGAATAGCCTTAATTTTTACAGTTTGCTCTTGATTTTTATGAATTCGACGGAATTTCTATTGGTCATGAATTCTTAGAGGTGTGCCATGATTTTTACAGTTTGGCCCGGATTCGTATGGTTTGGTCTGGATTTATAGGATTCGCCCTGATTTCTACAGTTTGGTCATGATTTTTATGAACAAGTCCGGCTTCTAAGACGATGGCCTTATTTTCTACAGTTTGCTCTTGATTTTTATGAATTCGACTGTAGTTTTATGTATTGGTCATGATTTTTTAGAAGTTGACCATGATTTCTACAGTTTGATCTTGATTTCTATGGTTTGGCCGGAATCTCCCCATCCGCCACTTCCGCTCTAAGTTCCACCTATTTCAAGATTTTGTATGCGGCCACCTCCAGTGGTAATCTATGGCTCCTCGTCGGCAATAGCTAGTTTATTATACTTTTCGATCAGTATCATTTGTAAATTGGAAGGAAAAACATCTACATCATATTTTAAAAAATGAGAATGAAATATTCCAAGACGACTTGTATACATGAGAAAGTTAAAGTAGCATTGAATTCTGAAAAAGAAAAATATTTGAACTATGAAACAAATTTTAATGCCCATATTATTGGAAATGTATGTGCGCGCTGTTATGACACTAAGGAGTTAAAATCCCTTGGAGTACCCAAGAAGTTCTACCTTCAAAATGCTTGAAATACTAGAATGAAGTTTGCAGAGATGATAGTGCTCAAAGAGAAGGCTAGTCTAAACCTCAAAACTAACGACAAAGGTCAACTTCTTGCTACTGTTGCTGGTATCACATTACCCACTGATAGATCGTATCACCCTCTTTCTGCTATTAGCGTTTCAAAAGAAAACAAGAAGAAGAAGACAGGGGGTCCCTTTAACAGTATCATAAGCCATATCTTTTCCAAGTGTCAAAACTGGGACCTATGCAAAAATAATGTCGTAACAGACAGTAAAACCGCAAGTAAAATAAAAATTGCACTAGCAAACATTATCAGCGTGGAGATTAAGCGGATTTGATGAAAAAAAACCCTTAAAAACGTCACTAGCACCATCATGGGAAAGGTAAAGGTGACGTATTTCGAGAAAGTGTGTGCACATTATAAAGTTATCGTAGCATTGAATGCTGGGAAAAAGAAATATTTAAATTATGAGACAAGTGTTAATGACGATCTTATTGGAAATGTATGCTTGGGCTGTCATGACACTAAGGAGTTGAATTTCTTTGGAGTACCCAAAAATTTCTACCATCAAAGGGCTGTATATGCAAGAGTAACATATCCCGAGATGATGGTGCTCAAAGAGAATACTATTCTAAAACTTTTAGTTGACAACGAAGGTCAACTTCTTGCTACTCTTGCTGGTAACAAATTACCCGTTGATAGGTCCTATCACCATCTTTGTAGCATTATCATTCAAAAGAAGACAAAAAGAAGAAGAAAGGCATACCGCTATAACAGTGTCATAAGTCATATCTTATTCAAGTGCAAAAACTGCGACCTATGCAAAAATATTTTCGTAATAGACAATGAAACCGCAAATAAAATGAAAGGTAAAACAGGTTCGTTTAACTTCACTTAGCATAGCAAGTAAAGTTAAACAAACCTAAGTTGAAAACGGTTAACTGAATGTAGCCTAATTTGAAATTCAGTTATGTTATATCATCTATAAAAATTACTTAAAAAGATGGCAGCACTTGAGGTAGTGAAAACGTGTCACCATCTAGACTTTTAAATGTAAAGCTCACTGAAAGTTTTTTGGATTTTTTCTTATGCGGCCGCCCCACTGGTACTCTATGGTTGGTCATCAACAATACTTGGTTTCTTGTATGTTTTCAATCATTACTAATTGTGCTCTGAAAGGACTTACACATATTTTTTATTATTTTTTTATGTGAAGATGAAGTGTAGTTGTCCTGGAAGGACAAGAAAGTGTTGTAGCATTGAATACCTCAGAGACCTAATCCTCAGAGACCTAATTTCCAGAACTTTCTACTACGTTAAACAAAACGGCTATCTCAGAATTTTGATTGGATGTGTTTGGGGAAAGGGTGGGTGTGAGACGGGCGTTGGTTGCTCTCCAATCACTTTCAGGTATTAAAAAAGGCACTAGCCCTTTCAATTTTCAATCTAATGAGCCCTTCCAATTTTCCAATTTTCAATCCATGCCCTGAGGGCTGAGGGGTTGTCATCCTCAAAGACCTAATTTCCAGAACTCTCGACTACGTTGAAGAAAATCGCTATCTCAAAATTTTAATTGGATATGTTTGGGGAAATGGTGGGCGTGAGAGGGGGGTTAGTTGCCGTCCAATCACTTCCGACTATTAAAAAGATCACTAGCCCTTTGAATTTCCAATTCAATGAGTCCTTTTTGAAGTTTCTACGACATCGCTTTCTATAAAAACCTTATATGCCCCAGGGCATAAATTACAACCCTAGCCATGAGAGCTGTGAATGGGTTATCATCCTCAAAGACATAATTTCCGGACCTTTCAACTACGCTGAAAAAAATGGTTATCTAAAAATTTTGAGTGGATGTGTTTGAGGAAAAGGTACGCGTGAGAGGAGGATTACTTGCCCTCAAATCACTTTCGGCTATTAAAAAGGGTACTAGCCATTTCAATTTCCAATCGAATGATTCCTTTTTAAATTTTCTAAGACAACGCTTTCTATAAAAGAAACCTTATAAAAAGTTACAAGGGTTGTAAAAACTTACAAACCTTTCTCTGAGGGCTGTGGGGGGAGTGTCATCCTCAAAACATAATTTCTTGACTTTTTAACTACGTCAAACAAAATGGCTAAATCAAATTTTGATTAGATGTGTTTGTGGAAATGGTGGGTTTGAGAGGTGTGTTAGTTATCCTTCAATCACTTTCGACTATTAAAAAGGGCACAAGCCCTTCTAATTTCCAATCGAATAAGCCCTTTTTGAAGTTTCTACAACATCACTATCTATAAAATCTTATATGCCCCCAGGGCACAAATTACAGCCCTTGCCCCAAGGGCCTTGTGGAGGGTTATCATCCTCAAAGACCTATTTTCCAGAACTTTCAATTACGTTAAAAAATTGGCTATCTAAAAATTTTGATTGCATGTGTTTGGGGAAAAGGTGGGCGTGAGAGGGGGTTAGTAGCCCTCAAATCACTTTCAACTATAAAAAAGGGCACTAGCCCTTTGAAATTCCAATCGAATGAGCCGTTTTTCAAGTTTCTACGACAAAGCTTTCAATAAAATCCTTATATGCCCCCAGGGCATAACTTACAACCCTTACCCTAAGGGCTGTGGGGGGAGTTTCATCCTCAAAGATATAATTTCTTGACTTTTCAACTACTTTGAACAAAGTGGCTAAAAAGAAATTACAATAAATAACAGAGTCAAACTCAAAACGAGCAGAAATTAACATAAGTTTGGCTCAAAACCCCTATAAGGCCAGAACATAATTTGAACTTTAATGAAAATAATGTAGATGTTTTTACTTTTATAAATTTAATAAGTCAAATAATATTAACATTTTGATAACTAAATATTAGTATATATGTATTAAACTGACAATGCACATTCATTCGTATTTTTTCAGGAATGTGCAAATTATGTTCTGGCCTTGAGAAGGCATAGGGGGTTTTGAGCCCAACTAATGCTAATTTCAGCTCGTTTTGAGTTTGACTCGGTTATTTATTGTAATTTTTGTCCGTTTTGGGTTTCATTTATTTATCGATGCTGATTTGTGGTAGTTTCACGCTTGGTAGATTATTTGATTTTGTTTTTGCTTATTTTTTGTTTAATGGAGTACTTTAATTTTTTTTGAAAAAATTATTTTGTGGAAAAAGTTTTTTTAATTAATATGTAGTAAAGAACGATGTTGGCACAATGTATTGTTTTTTTTTTCTTCTTTAGACCAGGGCACTTCGCATCGAAGGAGTTGTCGTAGAAACTTCGAAAAAGGCTCATTCAATCGGAAATTGGAGATACTTGTGCCCTTTTTAATAGTCGAAAGTGATTGGAAGGCAACTAAAACCCCTTCGACTATGCCCTGTAGATAGCTTTAGCCTGTAGACTGTGAGGGGAGTGTTCTAATTCAAGGTATAATTTCCTAATTTTTAAACAGCGTGGAACAAAATGGCTGTCTCACAATTTCGATTGGATGTGTTTGGTGCAATGGTGGGCGTGGATGGGGTGTTAGTTGCCTTCCAATCACTTTCGACTATTAAAAAGGGCACTAGTCATTTCAATTTCAAATCGAATGAGCCCTTTTTGAAGTTTCTAGGACAACACATTCCATAAAAACCGTATATGCCCCAAGGGGATAACTTACAACCCTTGCCCTGAGGGCTGTAGGGGGTTGTCATCCTCAAAGACCTAATTCCCAGAACTTTCAATTACGTTGAACAAATTGGCTATCTTAAAATTTTGATTGGATGTGTTTGGGGAAAAGGTGGGCGTGAGATTGGTGTTAGTTGACCTCCAATCACTTTCGACTATTAAAAAGGGCACTAGCCCTTTGAATTTTCAATCAAATAAGCCCTTTTTCAAGTTTCTACGACAAAGATTTATAACCCTTGCCCCGAAGACTGTTGGGGGAGTGTCCTGCTCAAAGGTATAATTTCCTGAACTTTAAACTGCGTGAAACAAAAAGGCTATCTCAAAATTTTGATTGGATGAGTTTGGGGAAATGGTGGTTGTGGAAGGGATGTTAGTTGACTTCCAATCACTTTCGACTATTAAAAAGGGCCCTAGCCGTTTCAATTTCCAACCGAATGAGCCCTTTTTGAAATTTCTACGACAACGCGTTCTATAAAAACCTTATATGCCCCCAGGGCACAACTTACAACCCTTGCCCTGAAGACTCTGAGGGGAGTGTTCTTAACAAAGGTATAATTTCCTAAACTTTAAACTGCGTGGAACAAAATGGCTATCTCTAAATTTCAATTGGATGTTTTTGGGGAAATGGTGGGCATGGAAGGGGTGTTAGTTGCCTTCCAATCACTTTTGACATATAATTAAGGCCCCTAGATAATTTAATTTCCAATCGAATGAGCCCTTTTTAAGTTTCTACGACAACGCGTTCTATAAAAACCTTATATGCCCCAAGGGTATAACTTACAACCATTGCCCCGAGGGCTATAGAGGAGTTGTCATCCCCAAAGACCTAATTTCCAGAACTTTCAACTACGTTGAACAAATTGGCTATCTATAAATTTTGATTGGATGTGTTTGGGGAAAAGGTGGGCGTGAGAGGGGGTTAGTTGCCCTCAAATCACGTTCGACTGTTAAAAAGGAAGCTAGATCTTTGAATTTCCAATCGACTGAGCCCTTTTTCAAGTTACTACGACAAAGATATCAATAAAAACATATAACCCTTTGCCCTGAAGACTGTGGGGGTAGTGTCCTGCTCAAAGGTATAATTTCCTGAACTTTAAACTGCGTGGAACAAAAACGCTATCTCATAATTTTGATTGGATGAGTTTGGGGAAATGGTGGACGTGGAAGGGGTGTTAGTTACCTTCCAATCACTTTCGACTATTAAAACGGCACTAGCCATTTCAATTTCCAATCGAATAAGTCCTTTTTGAAGTTTCTACGACAACGCTTTCAATAAAAACCTTATATGCACCCAGGGCAAAACTTAGAACCCTTGCCCTGAGGGCTGTGGGGGAGTGTCCTCCTCAAAAACATAATTTCTATGTAGGAACCAACTAAGCTGAACAAAATGGCTATCTAAAAATTTTTATTGGATGTGTTTGGGGAAAAGGTGGGCGTGAGAGGGGGGGGGGGGTAGTTGCCCTCAAATCACTTTCGAGATTATTAAAAAGGGCACTAGAATTTCCAGTCAAATGAGCCCTTTTTCAAGTTTCTACGACAAAGATTTCAATAAAAACTTATATGCCCCAAGGGCATAATTTATATCCTTTCCCTGAAGACTGTGAGGGGAATGTTCTAATCAAAAGTTTAATTTCCTGAACTTTAAACTGCGTGGAACAAAATGGCTATCTCAAAATTTTGATTGGATGTTTTTGGGGAAATGGTGGGCATGGATGGGGTGTTAGTTGCCTTCAAATCACTTTCAACAATTAAAAAGGGCACTAGCTCTTTGAATTTCCAATCAAATGAGCCTTTTTTTAAGTTTATAAGACAACACTTTCTATAAAAACCTTATATGTCCCCAGGGCATAACTTACAACCCTTGCCCTGAAGGCTGTGGGGGAGTCTCCTCCTCAAAAACAAATAATTTCTATGTGGAAATCAACTACGCTGAACAAAATGGCTATCTATAAATTTTGATTGGATGTGTTTGGGGGAAAAGTTGGGCGTGAGAGAGGGGTTAGTTGCCCTCAAATCAAGTTCGATTGCTAAAAAGGGAACAAGACCTTTGAATTTCCAATCGACTGAGCCCTTTTTCAAGTTACTACGACAAAGATATCAATAAAAACATATAACCCTTGCCCTGAAGACTGTGGGGGTAGTGTCCTGCTCAAAGGTATAATTTCCTGAGCTTTAAACTGCGTGGAACAAAAACGCTATCTCAAAATTTTGTTTGGATGAGTTTGGGGAAATGGTGGACGTGGAAGGGGTGTTAGTTGCCTTCCAATCACTTTCGACTATTAAAAGGGGCACTAGCCATTTCAATTTCCAATCGAATAAGCCCTTTTTGAAGTTTCTACGACAACGCTTTCAATAAAAACCTTATATGCCCCCAGGGCAAAACTTAGAACCCTTGCCCTGAGGGCTGTGGGGAAGTGTCCTCCTCAAAAACATAATTTCTATGTAGAAATCAACTGCGCTGAACAAAATGGCTATCTAAAAGTTTTTATTGGATGTGTTTGGGGAAAAGGTGGGCTTGAGAGGGGGGTTAGTTGCCCTCAAGTCACTTTCGAGACTATTAAAAGGGGCACTAGCCCTTTGAATTTCCAATCAAATGAGCCCTTTTTCAAGTCTCTACAACAAAGATTTCAATAAAAACTTACATGCCCCCAGGGCATAATTTATAACCCTTTCCCTGAAGACTGTGAGGGGAGTGTTCTAATCAAAGGTATAATTTCCTGAACTTTAAACTGCGTGGATCAAAATGGCTATCTCAAAATTTTGATTGGATGTTTTTGGGGAAATGGTGGGCGTGGATGGGGTGTTAGTTGCCTTCCAATCACTTTCGACAATTAAAAGGGCACTAGCCATTTCAATTTCCAATCGAAAGAGCCCTTTTTGAAGTTTCTACGACAACACGCTCCATAAAAACCGTATATGCCCCAAGGGGATAACTTACAACCCTTGCCCTGTGGGCTGTGGGGGGGGGGGTTGTCATCCTCAAACACCTAATTTCCAGAACTTTCAACTACGTTTAGCAAAATGGCTAACTTAAAATTTTGATTGGATGTGTTTGGGGAAAAGACGGGCGTGAGAGGGGGGTTAGTTGCCCTCCAATCACTTTCGACAATTAAAAAGGGCACTAGTTCTTTGAATTTCCAATCGCATAAGCCTTTTTTGAAGTTTCTACGACAACGCTATCTATAAAAACCTTATATGCCCCCAGGGCAAAACTTACAACCCTTGCCCTGTGGGCTGTGGGGGAGTGTCCTCCTCAAAAACATAATTTCTATCTGGAAATCAACTACGCTGAACAAAAATGCTATCTCAAAATTTTGATTGGATATGTTTTGGGAAAAGGTGGGCGTGAGAGGGGGGGTAGTTGCCCTCAAATGAAGTTAAACTATTAAAAAGGGCACTAAACCTTTGAATTTCCAATCAAATGAGCCCTTTTTCAAGTTTTTACGACAAAGAAATCAATCAAAACTTATAACCCTTGCCCTGAAGACTGTTGACGGAGAGTCCTGCTCAAAGGTATAATTTCCTGAACTTTAAACTGCGTGAAATAAAAAGGTTATCTCAAAACTTTAATTGGATGAGTTTGGCAAAATGATGGACGTGGAAGGGATGTTAGTTGTCTTCCAATCGCTTTCGACTATTAAAAAGGGCCCTAGCCATTTCAATTTCCAACCGAATGAGCCCTTTTTGAAGTTTCTACGACAACGCGTTCTATAAAAACCTTATATGCCCCCAGGGCATAACTTACAACCCTTGCACTGAAGACTCTGAGGGGAGTGTTCTTAACAAAGGTATAATTTCCTAAACTTTAAACTGCGTGGAGCAAAATGGCTATCTCTAAATTTCAATTGGATGTGCTTGGGGAAATGGTGGGCGTGGAAGGGGTGTTAGTTGCCTTCCAATCACTTTTGACTCTTAAAAAGAGCACTAGCCAATTCAATTCCCAATCGAATGAGCCCTTTTCAAGTTTCTGTGACAGCGAGTTCTATAAAAACCTTATATGCCCCAAGGGTATAACTTACAACCCTTGCCCTGAGGGCTATAGGGGAGTTGTCATCCCCAAAGACCTAATTTCCAGAACTTTCAATTACGTTGGAAAAATTGGCTATCTTAAAATTTTGGTTGGATGTCTTTGTGAAAAGGTGGGCGTGAAGGGGGGGGGGGGATTAGTTGGCCTCCAATCACTTTTGACTATTAAAAAGGGCACTAGCTCTTTAAATTTCCGATTCAAGAACTTTCAACTACGTGGAGCAAAATGGCTAACTGAAAATTTTGATTGGATGTGTTTGGAGAAAAGGTGGACGTGAGAGGGGGGTTAGTTGCCCTCAAATCACATTCGACTATTAAAAAGGGCATTCGACATTTGAATTTCCAATCGAATGAGCCCTTTTTCAAGTTTCTACGACAAATATTTCAATAAAAACTTATATGTTCCCAGGGCATAACTTATAACCCTTGCCCTGAAGGCGGGTTAGTTGCCCTCCAATCACTTTCGACTATTAAAAAGGGCACTAGCCCTTTGAATTTCCAATCGAATGAGTCCTTTTTGAAGTTTCTACCACAACGCTTTCTATAAGAACCTTATATGCCCCCAGGGCATATACTTACATCCCTTGCCCCGACAGCTGTGGGGGAGTGTCCTCCTCAAAACATAATTTCTATCTGGAAATCAACTACGCTGAATAAAATGGCTATATAAACATTTTGATTGGATGTGTTTCGGGAAACGGTGGGCGTGTTAGTTGCCTTCCAGTCACTTTCGACTATTAAAAAGGGCACAAGCCACTCCGATTTCCAATCAAATGAGCCGTTTTCGAAGTTCCTACAACAGCTTCTTAGATACGAAGTGCTCTGGTCTAATGGAAAAAAATAATAAATAATACATTGTGTCAACATCGTTCTAATATGCCCCTAGGGCGTAACTTAAAACCCTTGCCCTGAGGGTTGTGGGGGAGTTACCTCCTCAAAAACATATTTTCTACCTGGAAATCAACTACGCTCAACAAAATGGCTATGTCAAAAATTTTGATTAGATGTGTTTGGGGAAATGATTGGCGTGGGGGGGAGGGCTAGCTGCCCTCCAATCACTTTCGACTATTAGAAAGGACACTAGTCACTCCAATTTCCAATCGAATGAGCCCTTTTTGAAGTTTATACGACAACTCCTTCGATACGAAGTGCCCTGGTCTAAGACAACGAAAAAATAATAATACATTGAGCCAACAACGTTGTTTACTTAGGCAGCGCTAATGCGCTGCTTATGATCAAACATTAATTTCTCTAATTAACTCTTTTCAAGGAATGTTAAAGACACGTAGTTTAAAAAAAAACAACAAATGACGCAAAAGACTTTTGGCTTTTACGATTAAAGGAGGGGGAATAGGGCAATAGCCAAACTCCTATTTGTAGTAATTTTTGTTGGATCCAAGTTTGCCTTGAATAATCAATTATTTTTGTTCGTTTTAAGACTTGTTTATTCATTTATATTGGTACCTGTTATCTAAATGTTTACTATGATTTTTTATTTTATTTCTGTTCGTTTTGGGTTTCATTAGTTCTTTGATAGTAATTTCTTGTGGTTTTTTAGTTTGAATTATTTTAGAATTTTTTTTGTTCTTTTCTTAAGTCTAATAGGGCTCTTAACTTTTTTTTGAAAAACTCCTTTTTCAGAAAGTTTTTCTTATTATTTACATTAAGGGCCATGATTCCTCGAGAGGAAAGATCTCGCAACAGGCTTGTCTTCTGTTAGTACAAATAAGGAAATTGAGAAATTATAATAGTTTAAGATACAGCCTGCGCGAAATGGGAGAGGAATCACTTTTTTTTAATTTAATTTAATTTTTGTTATCGGTGGAATTGATTTTCTCGCTAACGTCATTATTTTATCAGCAAATGAATCATATAATATTCTAGATGAAATATTGAAGCTTAGATAACAATGTTTATTTATTATGTTATCGATTTAGGTCCAACTTCCAAACATGTAATTAGTATAAAATCATTCTAATCATTCCTTTTGCACTATTCTATAAACCTGAAACTACAATATCAGAAATCATGTAAGTTAATTTTGTATTCTTCCCCCTCCTCAGTGTTTTCATGATACATCAAAAAGAAACAGAGAGAAGAACTGCCGCAGGATAAACCTTTTTTTTACTTCCAGAACCCGAATAAACGTAAGTTTCCTGTATCTTTTGATAGAAAAATATGTTTTTAGGGTGGGATGAATTTATATCCCTCTAAAATGGATTCATCTCCTTTTTCTATTCTATAAGCGTGACACTTAGTGAGGGGGAGGGTACAGTGGTATTCCATAAATATATATTATACTAGAAAATACGGTTTTACGCCCATCCAAAATTTAAGCACTACCTTTGTTGTATCTTCATTAAAAATTCAAAAATTCCTCCCCTCCTTCCTTGTACAGTTTTATGAATTAGAACCCCTCTTTGCTTTAGCAAAAGAAAGAGTCAGGCTTTACAAAAATCCGAGCCGATTAGGGTGTAATCTCACCTTTTTTTCTTGAAAAATTTCGAATGACAGTTTGTTCCCACTCAACACAAACAAAATCAATAGCCTCTCTGAATAAATTGATCTTCATTCATCCTCTTAAAAAAAAATTTACCAAGATTGTGATGTAGGCCTTAATTGGGCTTTAATTTGTCATTGATGTATGTTACGTTTTATAAGAAAATGGAAAATAAAGATTTTATTTCTGTATAACAAAATCCACAAAAATATCCACAAGAGATTCTGATTCTGGGATTAATTTGAAATTAACGTGGTGCCAGAACTGGGGGTGCCAGATTAATAACGCCAGAGAAATAACGTGGTGCCAGATTTGAGCATCTGACTCTCTTGGTTTTTATTCTAGAGTAAAAGAGGGATGGGCAGAGGAGGTGTATTTAAGAAATGGGCTATGTAGGGAGGATATTAAGCGAGCAATTTCTTGTAGGAGTGTACTTTTATGCAGCTTGGGGCAAGAAGAAGGTATTTGGGGAGAGTTAGAACAAAAATTGGTCCTTACAGTTGTCCGATGTGAGCAGTCAGCGTGAGGATGTTACGCGGTGACTTAGTTTAATTGTTTGTATTGGGGTTTTGACTGTTTTTTGTGCTTTAATCGTTTTATAGTTTATTTGCACTTTTATGTTGTTCTATTTTTTTTGCGACCGTGGCCCTGTGGGGTTATTTTTGCCAAGTATACTATACAATAGCTGATAAATACACTTCTATATCCCTCAAGTTTGGAGGATCTGGAAAATCAATTTTAAGTGAATAGATTTTCCAGATATCAAGTGACACAACTTGTGTTCATGGGCGTAGGCAGCATTAGGCAGCATATTGTCTAGGGGGGGGGGGCAGTCGATAGTGTGATGGAGTTTTATCAACTGCTTTTTCCAAACCATCTGCTTTTTCAGCCATATCTAATATAAATTTGAAGGTCTAGGAGGGGGCAGCTACCCCCCTCCCTGCCCCCATGCTTGTGTCACTTGATATCTGGACACAAGTGACACACAAAAACCCTTTTCTGACAGTTTTTACAGTAAGTAACATTCTTGCTGGAGGGACACCAATTAACTTTAACTTTAAGGTCTTCATGCTTAAGCCATTTCTCTCTAAATTTTCTCTTTCTAACTATCACTTTTTGGTTCTTTGGAGATCTTAATTTTTCACACTAACGTGATATAGACGATCTAAAAACACCATATATTCTCGTATTTTGATTTAAAAATCTAGAATTGGATTCAACGGACACATTTTTTTTTTCAAACAATACTTGGTAACGAATCTTATTGCAGAAGTTTCAAGCTCCTATATACAAAAATGGTCGAAATTGGTGTTTTTTGCCAGAATTTTTTGCCTGATTTTTGAAAAATAGAATTTTCGAAAAACATCCCCCCTAAAAGCTATAGAACCTTAATGAAAATCACACCATCCGATTCAGCGTATGAAAGAACCCTACTGTAGAGTTTTCAAGCTCCTATCTGCAAAAATGTGGAAATTTGTATTTTTTGCCAGAAGAAAGATCACGGATGCGTGTTTATTTGAGCTTTTTTTCCCAGGGGTGACCGTATCGACCCAGTGGCCTTAAAATATCATGAGAAGGCTCATTCAAACGGAAATTAAAAGTTCTAGTGCCCTTTCTAAGTGACCAAAAAATGGAGGCCAACAAGGCCCCCTCCCACGCTCATTTTTTCCCGAATTCACCCTATCAAAATTTTGAGATAGCCATTTTGTTCAGCATGGTCGAAAAAACAATAAATATGTCTTTTAGGATGACTTAATCCCCGAAAGTCCCCGAGGGGAGGGCTGAAAGTTATGAACTTTATGCAATGTTTACATATAGTATTGGTTATTGGCAAGTATACACCGTTTTCAGGGGTAATTTTTTCTCGTAGTGGGGGGTGGGGGTATCGGGGGTTATGTGTGAGGATCTTTCCACGGAGGAAGTTTTCTTGGGGGTAGGGACGTTTCTATGAAGGGGGTGCCGGATTTCCCAGAATTATTTAAAAAAAAACGATCATAAATTAAATAAAAAAAACTAGTTTTTCAACTGAAAGTAAGGAGCAACATAAAAACTTAAAACGGACAGAAATTATTACGTATATGATTTGGTTCAACCCCTAGCCAATTCCTCGCTCTTAAAGCTAAAGATTTTTTTTGTACTTTCATAAGAGCTATTTATTCTAATTAACGGCCTTTGTGATTAAGGGTCATTTTTAAAGAATTGGAACAAAATTCGAGCTTTAGCGTAAAGAGTGAGGTATTGACTAGGGGGTGAACCCCCTAATATACATATTAAAAATATATGAATATAGAAGTTCGTTAGGTAAATTAATTCGTAATTTACGTATATTTATTACTAATAAAAACGTTCGTAAATAAAATTAAACAACTTTCGAGAAAGCCATTTAACCAAATAAAAGTAGAATTAATATATATATTTTGTTTTAATTATTCATTTACGGTGAGCGAAAATCAAAACCTGCATTAATTCAAAAACACTAAAAACTTAAATAAAAAAAATAAGTTTTTTTAACTGAAAGTAAGGAGCAACATTAAAACTTAAAAAGAACAGAAATAATTCCGTATATGAAATGGGCTGTCCCCTCTTCAACGCATCGCTCTTTACGCTAAGGTTAGACTCTTTCTCACAACGCTATTTTTTAAAACAATAAGAAAATTTAGTGTAAAGAGCGATGCGTTGAGGAGGGGACGGCCCTTTCATATACGGAATAACTTCTGTTCGTTTTAAGTTTTAATGTTGCTCCTTACTTTCAGTTAAAAAAACTTGTTTTTTTTATTTTTACAAATAAGAAGTAGATTGTTTATGAGGTGTCTCTGGCAAAGGCTCTTTTTGACAGAATTGTAGTTTACGAACTGATCTCTAATTCTAACACTGTGCTGTTTTTCAAGCTATCAGGTCAAGAAGAAGATTCGTTGATGATCCTAATTGACGCTTGAAGGGATCAGACTCCAAGCGGGGCTATACAAAAGACTTTTGTGTGTTCATTGCCAAAATATCTTTGTTGACCATTTGAAAGATAATAATGATATTTAAATTTTGGAATCATAACAAATAGATTTAAAATTATTAAATTTTTTTCGGAAAAGCGAAATCAATCTCAAATATTATCAAAAAGTAAAATCATCAGGCTGAAAAACTTAAAAGACACAATAGAAGACAAAACAGTAAATATTAAACAGCTATAACTAAATATTGATGGTTTTTTACGTTTCATTTTGAAGAGAGAAAAAAAAAGAAAAGGATAATAAATAAATTTATATATATTTTTACTGTGGTGATGTTTATTTAGCATGCAGAATCCGTTGATTATCCTTGACTTAAGTTCATGGACCTTGCGTCTCTGCAGAAGAACAAAGAAATACACAGAACAAAAAGAAATAAACGAAACAGAGAAGAACAAAAAAAAATACTTAAATATTAGTAAGCACAATTCCAACTAGGCTTCACTATTGTGAGGACTTTTTAGGTGTCCAATAATAAGCCTCAACTCACAATTACAGTGGGTTATCCAGAGACTGTGCTTTCTGAAACTGATTTAACTATGATTTTTGAAAAATTATCCGTTCCTTTTCGCCTTCGGAATTTGTGATAGAAATAACAAAATATCTTAAAGACAGAGTATTTCTTTCTATAACAGGATTAAAGTGTGTCTACTAAGTGCCGCTCTGTTCTACGCTGTCCTTGGCGCTGCTATTCTAAAGAACCAAAAAGTTGTTGTTAACGATCAATATGAGTTTGTATGGACAATCGAGAACAATGTTATTACAGTTACTGTAACGGTAAGCTATTTTAATTTCCTGAGTATTTATCAGTTTTCTAAAAAGAAGGTTCTAAAACAATAGTGCATACATTAAAAAAATAAAAGGAAAGCAAAGAACTGCTTAAATTTAAACCAGGATCATCATTTTTCTTTTAAAAGCTTAAAACACACTTAAATGTATGTCTGGCCTTTCATAGTAAAGTAGTATTTGATGGTGCAAACACAAGGAACCGAAGATGCTACCACATTTTTCTAATGTTTCTAATCTGCTTCTGCTCTCGAGGAGTTCCAGTAACTGTATATATAGTCCAGTAGACTTATGAATATCGTTAACTAATCTAAGAACTATTACAATTCATTTTCTTTGTATCTCTCATTGTTTTCATTTTCGTCCTAAAAAAAACCTGAAAAAATACTTACTTAAAGGTAAAGACATAAAAGTAAAAAGTAAAATTAGGAAATTTTTCTGAACCTAAATTGATCACACTAATGCTAACATAAATATATCAAACATTCAGTGGTAGCTCAATAGTCTGGTAACCAAAAGGGGAATTTTGCAGTCTAAGCAGTCTAAACATCTAAGCAGTGGAATTTTGACAACTTAGATCGAACAGCTCATGGTACCGAACTGTAAGTAAGGAGCGACGCTGATCTTTATGAACCGAAAATCTAAAGAACGGAGATACATCAAAACAATCGGCTTATTATGCTTATAAGTCCAAATGTATAAGATTCATTAAATTTAATGTAACCCATCAAGAGCTACAAGCCGGAGAAAATCTGCCTGATTTTCAAAAAAAAGGAAGAAACAGCCCCTATGAGTCGAGGAATCTTAATGAAAATGATTCCATCAGAGTCAGCGTATCTCACAACTCTATTTATAAGTTTCAAGTTTCCATCTGCCAAAACGTGGAATTTGTATTTTTTTTTTTTTTTTTTTTTTTTGCCAGAAGAAAAATCAAAGATTTTTTTTGTTTGTTTGTGTAGCGAGGCATTAGGTCAACTTGAAATTAATTCTTTCTAAAAACTGACCGCTTGCCCCTCCTACATTGGATATTTCAAGGTTAAACGAAAAAAGTTTTGCTACTAAAGTATAGATGAAACCCAAAACAAACGGAAGTTAATTAAACAATCATCAAACAGTTCGTAATAACGAACTGTAAGTAAGGAGCGACCCGGCTCAATAGTAACCGAACTCCAAAAAACGGAATTTTGTTACCAATAAATAAATCAAAAGAATTGAATTTTTTATTCTGATTTCGAATATTTAAGTTTCATTAAGTTTAGTGCTACACAACAAAAGTTACGAGCCTCAGAATATTCGCCTTATTTTTGAAAAAGGTGGAAAAGACCCCCTAAAAGCCATATAATCTGAATGAAAATCACACCATCTCATTCAGCGGATCAGATAACCCTGTTGTAGAGGTTTCAAGCTCCTATATGCAAAAATGTGGAATTTTGTATTTTTTGCCAGAAGAAATATCACGGATACCGTACGTGTTTATTTGTTTTTTGTTTTGTTTTTCTTCCCAGGGGTGATCGTATCGACCCAGTGGTCGTACGTCCCAGGGGTGATTGTATTGACCCATGTGTAAAATAACACCCCACAGTCCCAGAGGGAAGGGCTGCAAGTTGTGAACTTTGTCCATTGTTTATATATAGTATTTGTTACTGAGAAGAATACAGCCATTTTTTTTGGGGGGGGAGGGGGGTGGTTGTCCTTGGGTTGGATTTCTAAGGGGAGAATCTTCCTTGGGGAGGGACATTTCTGGGGAGTGAATATTCTAGGGGAATTGTTATACTGGGGGGCAAGGCCGTATCCAGGGGGGGGGTTACCCGGTTTGAACCCCCCCCCCCAAAAAAAAAAAAAAAATTTTTTTACCGACTCGAAAATAATTCGAAAATTAGTAAAACCTAGGTAAAAATCAGTAAAATTAGTCGAAAACTGAATCAAAAATTAGTAACCCCCCCCCCAAAAAAAAGTCAAAAATTAGTAAAGCCCCCCCTGAACAAAAATCCTGTATGCGGCCCTACTGGGGGGTTTTGACAGAATTACTATACGAATTTCTTTTTAATTGTCTTACATTCTATTTGCCAAACTTTTTATATGGAGATGTTCCGGGGGAATTATCCAGGGGCTTTTTTCAACGCGTTTTGTTTTCTGGGAAATAGTTTCCTCAGAAGGGGATTTCTGGAGTGATCGAGAAACTGATTAGAGATTAAAGTCTTATTCCAATGAAAATATATTAAGGAGAATTTTCAATGTGAATCATCCACAAGCAATTTTACAGAGAGGGGGGATTCTCAGCGAGGAATGAACTGTCTGAAGGGAATTTGAAGGGGGGGGTGCACTTTACGTTGGATGAAATTTCCATTGAGGAGTTTTCTGCGACGAGGAGGGGTATATTTCATAGAGTGTGAGCCAGATTTCCGGCATTATTTGAAAAAAAGGACAGAAATTATGCCATATATGAAAGGTTGTCCCCTCCTCAATACCTTACTCTTTATGCAAAAGTTTGACTGTTTACTAAAATTTAAACACGGGGACCGTTTAATTAGAATAGGAAGCTTTTTTAACAGTGCTAACAGCTTTAGCGTAAAGAGCAAGGTATTGTGGAGGGGGCGACCCTTGATATCCGGAATGAATCTGCCAAAATTAATATTCAAATTGTATTTTAGTTTTTCATCTATGGTGAGCCAAAATCGAACCTGTATTAGTTGAAAAACGTTCAAAAATTAAATTAAAGAAACAAGTTTTTTTTAATTGAAAGTAAGGAGTGACATTAAAGCTCAAAACGAACAGAAATTAATACATATATGAAAGGGTTCGCCCCCTAGTCAATACCTCACTCTTTACAATAAAGTTTCGAATTTTGTTCCAATTCTTTAAGAACGACCTGTGAATCGCAAAGGCCGTTTAATTAGAATAAATAGTTCTTTTGAAAGTACTAAACGAACTTTAGCGTAAAGAGCGAGGTACTGACTAAGGGACAAACCCCCTCATATTCGTAATAATTTCTGTTCGCTTTTGTTTAAGTTTGATGAAACAATATATTTGAAATCAGCATAAAAACCTGTTTTTTTTTCATTAAGTTTAAGCAATCATTCCTAGTGTAAGTGAATATTTTTGCTGTAAAACTGCCCCCCCCCCCCGAAAAATGTCATATGTTCGATAATGAATGCTAGAGGGTGCCGAGTGTTAACCATTCAGTGTCACAGGCTCGGAATTAGCATGGAAACTCGCAATCTAGCAATTTTTAGTTTACAAAATTAATTGTTGAGAGAAAAAGGTTGAAAAATCCATATGTATGATAATTTGCTCCTCAGAGGGTCTTGTTTGTGTGTGTGGGGGGGGGGGGGGGGTGGATATTATTCCACGCCGGCCTCCATTCCTAGGATTCATCAGAAGAAACGCTAATGGCGGTTTTTCATTAAGTTTAAACGATCAATTCCAGTGAAATTGACAATTTTGCTGGAAAATACCCCCAACAACTCCAAATATGCGATAATGCCTGCTAGAGAGTGCCGTGTGTCAACCATTCAGTGTCACAGGCTCGGAATTCGCATGGAACATCGCTTTCCACCAATGAATGGCAAGTTTTGGCTGCCAATTAAAAACAATGGTCAATTTTATCTTACAAAATTTATTTTTGAGAGAAAAAAGTTGAAAAATACATACGTGTGATAATTTCCCCCCAGAGGGTGTTGTCGGGGGTGGTAGATTGTGTGACGTGGGCATCAATTCTTTGAATCATAGGCAGCGCAATAGCGCTGCCTAAGTAAAGAACGATGTTGACACGATGTATTATTTTTTTTGCTTTAGACCAGGGCACTTCGTATCGGAAGAGTTGTCGTAGAAGCTTCGAAAAGGGCTCATTCGATTGAAAATTGGAGTGGCTTGTGCTCTTTTTAATAGTCGAAAGTGATCGGAAGGCAGCTAACACCCCTTCTATGCCCACCATTTCCCCAAACACTTCCAATCAAAATTTAGAGATAACCATTTTGTTCAGCGTAGTTGATTTCCAGATAGAAATTATGGTTTTTTGGAGGACGCTCCCGTCCTCCGTCATGATTTCTCAGAGTCAGAATATAATTTGTACTTTACTTAAACAGATTCTTTTAAATTTTTTCACTTTTATAACTTTAAGAGATCAAAAATTAATTAAGAGTTTAAGGAATAAATATCAGCATATGTATATTAAACTGACAATGCACAGTTTTTTCAGTAAATTCATTTGAATTATTTCAGTAAAATACAAATTATATTTTGGCTCTTAGAAATCTTAGGGTTTAGAACCCTACTCAGATTAATTTCTGCTCATTTTGAGTTTGGCTTATTTTAATTTCTTTTTGTTTTGGGTTTCTTTTGTTTATTAATACTGATTTGTGGTAGTTGTATGCTTGGTAGATTATTTTATTCTATTTTTGTTCATTTTGGGTTTCAATTTTTTATTGAAAAACTTATTTTGTGCAAAAATTTTTTTGATCAAATCATCAAAAGAAATGCTAGTGGCAGCTTTTTCATTATGTTTAAACGATTAATTCTAGCGTAAGTGAATATTTTTGCTTAGAAAATGCCCCCCCCCCCTCGAAAAATGTCATATGTGCCATAATGAATGCTAGAGGGTGCCATGTGTCAACCATTTAGTGTCATGGGCTCAGAATTAGCATGGAATATCGCAATCTACCAACGAATTGGCAAGTTGATAATTTCGGAGACCACACTGCCTTTCCATGACGATAAAATAAAAGTTCAAAATAGGGATAAAATCCTTTCTGATAGACAGTGTATAGAAATTCACAAAAATACTAGATATTTCGGTTACATATGCAGTGACCGTCATCAGTAGTAAAACTAAGCAAAAACAATTTAAAACAAAAATTTTATATACGAAATCAAATAAAACAACATATTGTTTGATTCTCTAATTCTTTTCAAAGTAAAGGCGGAAGCTAGCCTCTTTGACCTTCCCGGATTCGATTCATTAGCGTTCAATGCTATAACATTTGGACAGAGGTAAACTACATTGGGTGAATTGAACTTTACTCTGTCATATTTTAATAAATTATTATAGATAGAGTTCAGCCCAAATTCACCTGTATCACGATTCAAAGCAATATTCTTGAATAAGATTTTCTTTATTTCAAGAGTTTTACGAAAATTTTGCTTTAAACCCCGATCCCTAGAAATCAGAGAGACATTCTCGAACAGAATAAAATGGTCTGAAAAATTGCAAATATGTTCTGAAAGGGCTGCAGTAAAATCTTCTGACTTAGAATCTTGCTTTAAAGCCGAAGAAATAGAATCTTTATGTTGTAATAATCTCATTTCAAAACGAACCTTTTTCTTCTTTTTGAGAAAGTCTGGTTAATTAACCATTCTGGATACATGTTGCTTATTAGTATTTTCCTTAGAAAAGACAACTCCTCCTCAACAAATTTTGGAGAGCAAATACTAAAGATCCGATCAGTTAAAGAAATGATCAAGCCAATTTTTACTTGGCGAGCGTGACCGGAACTATAAGACAAAAATCTATTGTTATTTGTCGGTTTTCTGTAAATTTTAAAATCCAGACTATTTTCTTTTTTCAAAAGAAGAACAACAAGAAAAGGAAGTTTCCCATTCTCTTCTAATTCAACAGTAAACTTTAAATCCCCCCCCCCAAACAATCAAGATGTTCCAAAAATCCTTTTAATTCCTCCTCCCCATAATCCCATACTGAAATTATGTCATCTATATACCGGCCCCAAAAAATATGTTTTAAAAAATATGAATCCAACGCAATTTTTTCAATATTCTCCACAAAAATATTAGCTAATAAAGGGGATAAAGGGGCCCCCATAGGTAAATATTTATTTGTTCGAAAAACTCCCCTCTGAATTGAAAAAAAATAAGAGAACTTATTGTAAAACCTTACTAAATACATAATTACAGAAACTTCCAAATCTGTTTTGCCACTAATCAAATCCAAATTTCTTAACAGCTTTCTTTCTTGAAGAGTTTCGGCTGCTTCTACATCAATATTTGTGTACATTGATATAATGTCGAAGCTTGAAAGCAAAGAACTTGAAGAAACTTTTACTTTTTCAGTTTTTCAACCAAATTCGAAGAATTCTTAATGTATGAAATTTGTGTAGACAAAAGTGGTTTACAGATTGACACTAACCACTTGCTCAAAACACTTGTTGGTGACCTTGTACTGACCTTGCACTTGACACAATTGGTCGTAATGGTAGGTTAGGCTTATGAATTTCGGGAAGTCCATATAATTTAGGGCACAAGGAACTGCGTGGCAGACTTTTGTAATAAAGTTGAGGTGTTATTTTTCCATCATCCTTTAAACACTTTAATTCGTTCTTAAACTTATTTGTAAAAGAGTCTGTCGGATTATACGATAGGTTTTTGTATGTTTTTTCATCATTTAGTAGACTTCTTAATTTTGATTCGTAGTCCTCAGTATTCATGGCAACTAAAGGGTTACTCTTATCTGCTTTTGTAATGGTAATTACAAACTGAACGGTCAGTTAATTTTCTTTAACTGACCGGATATTTAGTATTTGCTCTCCAAAATTTTTTGAGGAGGAGTTGTCTTTTCTAAGGAAAATACTAATAAGCAACATGTATCCAGAGTGACTAATTAACCAGACTTTCTCAAAAAGAAGAAAAGGGTTTCTAGGGACTTCTAAGGAAGTCTTGGAGACAACACGGGAGAAGAATGTTTTTTTGTTCCTTACCATATGTACCCGGGCTAAGTGAAAAACTTAAAAGAATTTTACAGAGTAATGGTCTAAGGGTAGTTTTAGATCCCATGTACTTGCGGAAGCTCATATGTGGGACGTACTAACCAGAGTTTGGAAATGAGATTATTACAACATAAAGATTCTATTTCTTCAGCTTCAAAGCAATATTCTTGATTTCTTGAATCTTGATTTTATCCCTATTTTGAACTTTTATTTTATCTTAATGGCAAGTTTCTGCTGTCCAATTAAAAACAATGGTCATTTTTTAATTTACAAAATTCATTTTTGAGAGAAAAAGGTTGAAAAACCTCTCGGTGATGCGGGGTTTGCCACGTGGATGGCAGGGGACAGGCGCATAAAGCCATGGTGGTGTGAGGCGTTTTGTGGAGGATCATGAAAGGCTTGGCTTGCGAAATGTCATGGTCGGTGAATATGCATATTCTTAGCTAAAAGAAAACGTGGCGTTTTTGTCAATAGCTTTCAGAAATAGCTCAATATGGCCTATATTTAGCTCCAATATCAACCTTGCCCCTCTGGAAATTATTGCTAGGATGTATTTTTCTTTAATACATGGTTCTTTTAGCTTTTACTTTATTCTTTATAAGCTTTTTCACGTTTTGCTTTTTGATTGTCGTGTTTTCAACTGCTCTTTCTTTGTATAAAAATGTTATAAATTTGTTTTAATTAATAGAAATTTTGTTTACAAAGGTATGAGTTTTTTAGATTTATTGTTTAGGACGAATCTTCAATACCTAAAAATTTACACAGTTTAAGCATCTTGTGGTCCCGTTTCACCTTTATTACTAAATGACCAGGTGATATATCATTTCTAAAAATGGATATTCTCCTTTTGTGCGTTAATTATCGCAGGTGTACGAAACACGTCATTCTAGTAAGTGAAACTTGGGAAATCTCCTTGCGTGCAATAGGATATTTCTAGAATAAATTAGCCAGAACAAAATATTGGAAAAAGCCTGTTGGACCTGGGGTCTGGGGCGTTCTTCCGTTGAATATAAATTGATCTTTCGAGTCCTACCGAGGACAAAGAATTAAAGAAGAAATGTCTTGAAAGAAAGAAAAAGAAACGCTTTGAAAGAAAAAAAGAAACGCTTTGAACATCTTAACAAAATATAAAACCTCAAAAAGCACTATTTGACAGTGATGTGTGCACTGCCATTATGTAAGATGTGCGCTGTCATTATGCATTAATCACGTTTGCGCTGTCATTATGCAACGTTTAAGCCATCATTACAAAAGGTCGAAGAAAAAAAAATCTCAAAAAAGTATTAAGTGACAGTGATTTGTGCGCTGTCATTACGTAAGATGTGCACTGTCAGTGCGTAAGGTGGGCATGCATAAATCCATGTATGATTACATTACCCTAAATAAATCTATTAAGTCACGCACGATTGCGTTATCCATATTGCACTTAGTCACGGAAACAGGGGCTCTCATGGGAATCCTGGGAGGGCTATCATTGATCCTGGAACCCCCTCCCTACTATCAAGTTGACCTGAAAAATAAAACTAACTGTCATTCCAAAACAAAATTAGGCTCTTTGACAACCTGGATCCGCTTACACTCTTTTGTTTTGTTTAAATTGTGAGAACAGAAGCAGACATAGTAGTAATAAAAAGTAGTAATAGTAATAGCCCCGAAAGTTTCAGCTTAATACTCCCAGCCATTCTCGATATATTGCTAAGGTTTCTTATTAGAAACCATATATTTTTTTTTCTATAAGAATCTATTCTTTTGCTTGCTATTTGTGTGTTGAGAACTTTCTGAATAATTTTTAATCCTGGCACAAATTGTATTGTTTAAATTAATTCCATACCTTATCAAGTTGACCTGAAAAATAAGACTTACTGCCATTCCCAAAAAAATCTATGCTCTTTGACAACCTGGATACGCTTACACTCTTTTGATTTGTTTAAAAAGTAAGAGCAAAAATAGTAATAGTAATAGCCCCGACATTTTCAGCTTAATACCCCCAGTCGTTATCGGTACATTGCTGAGGTTTCTTATTGACAACCATACGCACAGTGCCCTTTTGATTTAGTTTTAAAACAACACTTATTTTTAAAGGATAATGGGCCAATTGCAAAATTGTGGGGGGTAGACATACCCAATATCCCTAGAGACATAGCTGCTGGACCATTCTACTATGCTGAACAAAATGGCTGTCTCACAATTTTTTATGCTTAATAACGTAACTGGAACTTTTAATTTTGAATCAAATTAGCTCCTTTAAAAGTTTTAACGATATTTCTCTGAAAGGCTTTTTGTCTTTTTGAAAAGTAAAGATTATAAATTACAATCCGTGCTCTAGACTTTGGGGGGGGGGGTCTTTGAATCCTGAAGGCCTTGTTTCGTAATTTTTGAACTGTTTTGAACAAATAGATATATCAAAATTTCTATCAGATGCATCTGGGGAAAATAGGACGTAAGGGGAAGGGGCTAGTTACTCTCCATTCACTTTGAATCTTAAAAAGGTCACTAGAAATTCCTATTTCGAAATCAATTATCCCCCTTCGAAGTTTATACGACCACCTTTTCCATAAAAACATTATATGCCCTGGGAATTAACTTATAACCCTTACTCCGAGGACTGAAGGGTGATTGGATGTGTCTGGGCAAATGATGGACGTGGGGGATGGTTGCCCTCCACTTAACTTTAGACTATTAAAAAGGGCATTAGAACATTTAACTTCCAATCGAATGAGCTCCTTTCGAAGCTTCTCGACAACTCCTTCTAAAGGAAGTACCCTGGTCTAAAACAAATGAAAATAAAATAATAATACGTTGTGCCCACATCAATCTTTATTTAGGCAGCTCTATAGCGCTGCCTATGACATTATGCTATAACATCAAGATTTAATTATTCTTTCCAATAGTTGTTGCATTTCCCTATCATCATTTTTTTACTCTCTTCTTTAACTTAATTTCTTCTTTTAACTTAAGAAAAATTCTTTAACTTATGCTCTCCATATAGTGGGGTTTGTTAAACGGAAAACATCAGTAGAATCGTGCACTTCTGTCAAAAAGCACCAAAATTGGTGAAGATATGAATTAAAGCACGAAGAATTCAATGATGACAAGAAGCACATCGAGCGGTGGCTCAAAAGCTGCCCTTACGAGCATCCGAAACGCTAAAAAAGCGCAAGTTTACCAGCCTCTCTACAGACGCATCAAAACTTCTGACAATACGTTATAAGATATGGAGATTCCATTGGTAGCTAAATAAAAAGCAACGGATTGCTCTGAAGCGCGCAATAGAGCGCTAAAAAAGGTATAAGGCGCAAAATGGAAGCGTTTATTCAATAGAATTACACTATTACAAAAAAACAGTTCCAGTTTGTCTGTCCAAGCGCGTATTTGTGCGATGAAAAGCATGCAAAAAGCGTAAAACTGAAGGAACCTTTTGAAAAACCCTGGAAAAAGTTCAAATTTAGTATGAAATATGGGGAACCCAATGGTTATCAGTAAGAAGTCGAGCAATTGGTTTTTAGCGTCTTATAAAGCACCCAAAGTGCTAAAAAAGCGTAAGTTTACCAGCCTCGAAACAACAGCATAAAAACTTCTGTTTTCCGAACGAACTGAAATTCCGAAATGAGAAGGAACAGTAGACTGCAGAAGATCACGAAATGGGCTCGGTATTTCAGAAGATGTTCCAGACAAACACTACAAACCTTTTAAATACCCTAATAGAATAGGGTAATCCTTTCGAAGGTATGGCAGTCTCGTTTCCATCGACTCCGGGAGAGTACCCTATTGTAGTGCCATCAATAGTTACCGCAGTCTGGAAATTGTTGACTAATACCAGTATGCTGCTTTTGTGGAAGAGCGTTTTGTAAAACGAACAAAGGCTGTTGATTCATCGATACGCCAAAACAAGATTCCAGCATTTTCATCTCCCCATCCATCATCGATACCGAAGCCAAAATTGATCCTTCAGATGGCCAAGTAAGGTTCGGCCCCATTTGCAAAACCATTTGCAAAACTATATTGGATGCAACACCAGAGGCACTGACTTGGAAGAGTTTTTCAAACACGAGAACCTGTCTTTCCTTCCTTCAATCTATGATCAGGGTAATCTGATATTCGGCTCGAAGTCTGATATTGTAACTCTGCTTACAGCTTATTCTTCTGAAGTTGTGACCAAGAAACCTCACCCCGATTCCTAGGTTTTTTATGGTGCTGTCCAGTCCTCCTTGTAAAGACAAAAAGTAAGACGTTTGGTGAATATGTTACAGAAGAAATCTGTCAGCACCTTCGTTAGCAGTTCACAGATAAAACACAGCGAGTTGACGTCGTCTTTGACGTTTATAAGTCTGACAGTTTGAAAACTTCTACATGAGAAAAACGTGGCAAGGCTGTGTATCTGACAAAAATTGAAGAAAAAACGTCAATTCCAAAAAACTGGACTAGATTCCTTCAGTGTTCAGACAACAAGCATAGCCTATTTGAGTTCATGCCAGAAAAAGAATTGCGACACTGTTACGAATCATTTGGTTGTCGTGACTTCTGGTGATAGTGCAAGAAGTACAATTTCCATTTGGCTGAAATTCATCCTAGCAACCACGAGGAGGGATATAGCAGAATATTCCTATACGTTCTTCATCAAGCGCGCTGCAACATGAAATTCATCACTGTGAGAACGGTTGATTCATATGTAGTTGTTCTGCTCATCACAAAGTAATTTCTTATTCGGGTTGATCAACTGCACTTAACATACGGCCGAGGGAAGAGTTTCCGCTACATTCCTGTTAATGAAATATCAAGTGCACTTGGTGCAGAAAAGGTGCAGTCACGGCTTTTTTCCACGCTCTAAGTGGCTGCGATACTGTGTCCGCATTCCTGCGGCATGGCAAAGGAGGGTTTTAGAAAGCATGGGAAGCGCACAGTGCCATAATACCGATCTTCACCCGCCTGTCTTTTCAACTTCAAGAGCTCACTGTAAGTGACTTTCCACCGATTGTAAAGTTCATTGTCCTTATATATCACAGATCCAGTGGCAAAGAGTCGGTAAACAGGTTGAGGAAGTATCTGTTCACAAAAAAAGGATCATCCATGAATAGACTTCCACCAACTCAGGATGCGCTAAGCCAGCACATTCGGCACGCTTACCTTCAAGCCCAGATATGGTCCAGTTCTTATCTTAGCACCATTCCTGAAAAGAACCCCAACGATTATGAATGGGAAGACTAGCAATGGGCTTTGGGCTCCCCGATAGTCAACCCTGCCCCAAGCTTCTTTCGCCTGTCGAGAGATGATACGATATAGTTGCAAAAAGCAATGCTCTGGGCGCTGCAACAGCAAAAGCAGCTCACTTGAGTGAACCGAGTTATGTTCTTCCCACGGGTCCAGCCAAGTATGATGAATTTTTATGTAGTATGTATTTTGATGTCCCTTTTAAGGCTCAAGCCTAACTTAGAATCTCGGTTGCTCAACATGTAATCTGATATCTCAGCGAAGTACTATATTCTGTGATAATTATTGCCTTATTTTGTATTCCATTCTCGACTGACAATGACAATCAAGAAAAGTTAGCTAAACTAGCAAACAGAAATGGCTTTTTTGGTTGCGCATCTCCGAAAAAGTGCCATGTAGGTCTCTATGTGTGTTCGAAATCCTTCATTCTTTTCGTGTCATTAAGCGTCGTGGGCTTTGCTGGGCACTCTAAATCGTGCTTCGTATTGCATGTTCGATGTCATTTCGAATTATCGCTTGTTTTAAGAGACTAATGTTTTGTAAATTTTTATATTTTCGGGCTTGAAGCGGGCATTAAGACATACCAGGATCGGATTCTGGCTTACAGATTCACTTTCTTTTCAACACCACTTGACTATCGGTATTTCAAACCGTGTTTCTACCAAATCTGAACTTTCTATAACAAGCAGATGAGTGTTGCGCTTCTAGCGCACATTTCAGTGATTGCAAAGGTGCTATAAAGCGATCATTCGACTTTCTACCTGTGATTCTTGGGTTCCCCATACTTTGTACTACACTACCACTTTTCCCGGACTTTCTTGAAACGTTTCTTGAAAAATGTAAGATCTTACATCTTTTTGCAAAGATTATCGTTTTTTAGCTCATCTTTGTTCTAAGATCTTACAGCTCACTGCTGTTAGCAAAAAGTGTGAAGACCGCCACAGTTTTGCCATATATAACAATGACGAGAGGACTTTGATGATCTACTCATCATTGTTCTCAGACCGCTGATCAGAGTAGAATGATGAAAGACGTTTGCACAAAAACGACCAAAGATGCAAGATCTTTGTTCAAAGATTTCACTTTTAAGCGTTTTCTGACAAAAGATGTAAGATCTTAGCACATTGATGAGGGAAAAAACAGACCTTCTAAACTATAATTTTGCCTGTTTTGGTATTACATGGTAAAGGCACTCCTACTTGTACCTTACGCGCCTTTTTTTGCACTCTATTGTGCGCTTCGGAGCCAGCCTTTACTTTTTATACAGCTGCCATTGGAATCGCCATATCTTAAAATTTATATCCAGAGGTTTTGATGCTTCTGTGAGATGCTGGTAAACTTGTGCATTTTTAGCACTTCGGATGCTCGTAAAGGTGCTTTAGAGCGCCCGCTCGACGTGCTTCCCGTCACCGTTAAATTTCCCCTACTTTAATCTATATTTCCACCAATTTCCGTGTTTTATCCCAGAAGTGCACGATTCTTATGCTTAACAGACCCACTAATAAGATCCATTGCATTGTCCAATCCTTGTCCACCTCCCTGGTTGCTATTTTTCCTAAAAAAAAAATTTCACCCTTATATATTTTATTTTAGGCTACCACTACAGGATATGTTGGATTCGGAATTGTATGGGACTTCAGCGTTTGGAATGGGACTGATGTATTTAAAACAGACATGGCTGTTTTTGGGGTTCTTGATGGTGTAGGATACCTTGATGTAAGTAAATACATTCTAAGACTGACTGACAAAATCCTCACTGACTGATTTTGTCACTGGCTGACAAAATTCACGTTTTTCACCTTTTTTTATTTTATTTTTCATTTTGTTATTTTCTTTCCACTCTGAGTTTCATTTGTCTTGATGTAAGTGAGATCATTCTTATATTTCAGCTACCCTATAGTTATCTTTGTCAATAAATACAAGTTATTCTCAGGCTTATGGGTAAAATTTCTTGACAATCCTCTATATGAACTTTATAAAGTAATTACAAGGAAATATAATACAATTTTTTCCACAAGACAATTGATCCACCCCTCTTTCACGATTTATCTATTTGTAATTAAGGTAAAAATATCAGGTGTTATATAACAAATGTGATTAATTGACAATGCTGTTCCATACTAAAAGCAGTTTCTTTCAACATCTACAAAGGTTTGATGTTGATTTATTCAGCAACATTATATTATACGTGGTTTATTCAAAAACTTAAAACCAGCTTAAAACTTAAAACTTAAAACCAGCCCGAAAATTGTGCTAATAAGATTTGACAAGTCAAAGAAATTGAATTAAAATAGTTGTTTGAGCTTAAAGCTTTTTTAACCTTAGAAAACATTGAACCTCAAAATTATGCCCAAATTCCGGCTGTCTTTGAAAGTGCATCATTAAAATATCAAATCGGTATTTTCTTTGTTTGGTATGGCAAAAGCCATGACGAAGATGTGTTTGCCATAAAGATTGAAGTTATTCCAGTGTCGTCTGGGGATTAGGAGTCTCCCTTCCGCTATGAGCTCCTTCCTCTGTCCCTGTCTCCGAAAAGGAATTCCTGCTTGCGTTACCTCATAGTGACGTAAGGGCGCACCTTTCACGAATTTTCCTAACCAGAACGGTGACTGCAAACGGTATTGCAGATTTGAAGGGTGAACTTGAGGAGCCGTGCCCCTCGAGGAAAATATAGACTAGTTAAAGAAACATCATTTTCTCTTGATTCTGGCCAACTAGATAATTCTTCTGGGTTTCGATTGTTTTAGTGTGTGTATTTGGAGTGAAAACCCTCGTCCTGACTAAGCTGTCTATTATGGTCTACCTCGCCATAATGGCATTATGTTTGTAGGCATAAATATATACTGAGTCAGAAATAGCAGATTTAAAATTCTTTGTTTAGGATTTTGACTCTTATTGATACAAGAGTATTGTCGGTGTAAAAAAGGAAAATTGTGACCAGGATGGACCCTGGATTACACAGAGGCTTCATTAATACCGTAGGTCCCAGGGACTTCTTGCTGTCCGGTTTTAAGCCGGCTTAAACGCTTCGTGTAAACTTGACAAGATGTTTTTTTCCAAGTTCAGCCATGGGTTTAGACCTACTAATTTTTCTGTGGTCATTATATTTTCGATATTTAAGTAATATGAAAACAATAACTTAGAAGGTCACTACACTAAATAACAACTATCACTTAAATCTTTTGGATCAGGTGCTTAGTTCAGCATGTGCCAAATTCAGCACGACGAGAATTGTGAATAATTCCAGAAACCTTACCCAAGGGGTTGGAAAAATGGGATTCTGAGACGTAAAATTTATTTACTTATACAGGAAAGGGTGCATAGGAAGGAAGTAATGTTCACGACAAATAATGAATGCTGTTAAGTTTTTTTTAGATTGGGAAGATATTTTTAAGAGACTGGTCACCTAGAACGTGCAAGTTTCATTCATGATGTTATATACTCCAGACGGAAATAGTAGCGAGTCACACAAATTATCTTTACTGCTGTCAATTCTGCACTCCATAATGTGTTAATTCTGCAGTCCACATTCACATCCCCTGAAAAGGCTTGATTCAATCCATAAACGTGCTCTGAAAATTTTTAAAACGTCCTCAAAATTTTTCTCGGATTACTTCTGTCAGAATTCCACAATCTGTTCGAGCTGGTATCAGAACAACATCCTAGCAATATAAGATCTGGATCAAACGTTTTAGTGAGATGAACACCTAGTCTACAGACGGATTTGACCCCGGATCTAACATAAGCGAGAGTATGGAACACACTTCCGCAAGAGCTGAGATGTGAAAGCTTCCTTCAGTCTTTTAAAAATGATTAAAACAAAATATCTGATTGACTTTACTTAAATAAAGGCAATTAAAAATTAAAAGATTTTTCATTATTTATTCAATTATTATTATTATCATTTTCTCCGTCTTTGTTATTATTATCATTATTACTATTATTATTATTATTATTATTGTTTAAGGTTAAGGTGGCTATGCTTTCGGGGAGGAATGGGGAATTTCCTACATGTCGAATTGTTTTGATGAGGGACGTGGTTGAATTGTAGAGTGAAGCGAGCGTCAGGACACATGATTAGGAGGAGTTGTTAAGTTTAAGGGTCTCAACATGAGTTTTAGCATAGAGAAGTATAATTAATAGTTATTTGTATTTACAATAATCTAATCTGATTTGAAGTTTTTGTGCTAAAATTAACAAGCTACTGTTCACATTTCAAATCCTTAGAGGTTTGAACAGACTGCTGGAGAAAATTTGCTATGACGGCAAACAAATTTAAATACCTACAACATTTCTAAATTTCTAAGAAATAAGACAAGGAAATATGTTTCTGTCTTAGAGCTGAGTATTATTCGAACACCAGACACATTTATTATCATTTTTCATGTTAGGACTACTACGCAGTGAAGTTTGGTGCCCCTTTCCTCGACACAGAACTTGGAGGTACTTCTGATTGGGTTCTTGTAGATGCTAGCGAAGACGAAACTCACACAATCACAACTTTCTCAAGGAGATTGGTAACTGATGATGCAGCTTTTGATCTGCCAATCTTACCAGGCCCAACAGCTATCATTTGGTCTTTTGGAACATCTGATTCTCTTGAATACCATGGAGAATCAGCTGGTACAGTTTTTGTTGTTTTTATTGAAGCATAATGTTGAATTAAGTATATTTACTTAGCATGTTTTGTGATAGTTGATAAATAAAGAGTCTGATGCAACCTATAATTCTTAACAAGCGACACAACTATGAATGGTATTAGTGATAAACCCTAAGCTCCTCTGTTCAATCACTATTTTCAGTTCAACCTTGTCTTTGTACTCTGGGATACTTTTCTCATTTTCTATGTTACCACCAAATGCAAAAGAAATTTTTCTTTAGGAGTCTAGACCTTCATAGAAAGACTAGGATGGGCAATTGAATGGGCAGTTTTTCAAGAGGACAAGGAGATAAACAGTATGCTGCACATGGATATGCTAGGCATATCTTTATTGACTTAGGCAAACATGAAGAATCAAACATTGGTCCATAGTGAGCTTTTTTTGCTCAGTTGTCATTTTTTGGTTCAGCGTTCTTATCATACGAAAGGATAGCCCGGTTGCCCATGGCGTGCCAACAAAATATACCAGCAGTTATATCTTTGAAGTAACAAGAACATGAAAATACAAATATTCCCCCCTTTAGATCAATATTAGACCTATTCATACCTGAGAATCGGGATTTTCTTGTTTTTCTGTCGCTTGTTTGAAAATTATAAGGTTCTTAGGGCTAGCACATTTTGTCAGTCATGCTGTACGAAAAATGAGTATCTATCCCTTTTTCCATGGCTAAAATGAGAGAAAGATTGAGATGGATAGGACACGTTCTACAGATGAAAAATGACAGATTACCAAACATCTTCCCTTTTGACCAACCACCTAGGACAGAACAAACAGCAGGTTGTCCCCAAATTGGGTTGAGGGAGGTCATAAGGGAGGATTTAAGGGAAGCTAGAACTTCTTAAGAGGGTGTAAAGAAGAATGCTTTAAAAAGTTTGGGATGGACGAAGGGAGTGCATAGCTGTGTTTAGCTCATGCAGCTTGGTTCCGTGATAATGCTACGCCCTTTTGACAGCCTGCATGCACATGGTTAGTTTTGGTACAATTCAAACCACACTAAACATCCCCTAAAACCAATCCTACCTAGTAATAGTCAAAACACCATCCCTAGTAATGGTCGTAGTAGCAGGCAAGGCCGTTACGATTGGGGAGGACGCCCCCTCCCCCAATGTTTTTGGTCACTCGGTAAAAAAAATAGGTAAAATTGATTTTTCCGACGCCGCTAAAATTCTTTATTCAGTTCAACAAAGACCGCGAAAATACTGACATGTCATCTACAGAAATTTCGAACTCGATCGGTAAAAGCAGCAGTTTTACCGGCTCCTGCCGTGATTTTACATATGGTGTGCCAAAACTTTCTATCTGCTTAAATAATCAGCATTAAAATAGTGACATGATATTTACCGAATTCTAAATCTCGGTTGGTAATTGCAGCGGTTTTACTGACTCGTGCGTTGATTTTAAGTATTGTATTCGAAACGGACATTATGCTAATTATATTGACAAAAAAACAGTCGGTAAAAATGATCAGCCAGTCGGTAAAATCTCGTGCCCCCCCCCCCCCCCCAAAAAAAAATGTGGCTAGTAACGACACTGGTAGCAGGGATTGTAGTAGCAGTGGTAGTAGCAGTAATGATACTAATAGTAGTAGTAGTGTTCACATAGCGTCTTTCTTTTAGTTAGCTATTCTCTTAAAATACGCTGATAGTTTCAACTAAATAGTCTAGGCCGTATCTGAGATATTGCTGATACACTCCTTTGATAGCCAGTAAGCAAATACTGTGATATGATTTAATTCAACATCCCCCTTCTCAATCCCTAAAAGTTCCGTCTTAGTATCCTTCACATAAATATTTAATACCATTCACCCTAGCTGCATATTTTGCCTTTTGATTTGCTGAAATCCCCTTCATCACACAATGAAAGTTTAAACTTATTATTCTAAGCCATTCCTAAAATATTGCTGATAAATTCTTTCGACAACCTGTATGCACATCTTGTGTTTCGATTTAGTTCAACTTCATCCTCAGTATTCCCTGAAAATTTCAGCTTAATACCCACAGCTTTAGTAGTAGTCGCAGTAGAAGAAGAAGTAATATTAGTAGTAGTAAAAGTAGCAATAGCAGCAGCGTGTACATATTGCCTTTTAGTCAATTAATCACCCCCCTCCTCATTCCCTGAAAGTTCAAACTTAAAACCCTCAGCCGTTCCTGAGGTAAACCTTTTTAACACCTTTTATGGATATAGTGTATTTTGATCTAGTTCAGAACTCTTCCCAACATTCCCTAAAAGCTTTACCTTAGCATCATTAGCCTCAATTGGACATCAAGCGTCAAACATACCCCTTTTTCATAGGCAGCGCAATAGTGCTGCCTAAGTAAGGAATGATGTTGACACAATGTATTATTTATTTGTTTGTTTCTTTCTTTGTTTTAGACCAGGACACTTCATATCGAAGGAGTTGTCGTAGAAACATCGAAAATGACTCATTCAATTGGAAATTGGAAGGGATTGTGCATAGCCAAAAGTGATTGGAAGGCAACTAACAAAAACTTCCACGCCCACCATTTCCCGAAAGACAACCAATCAAAATTTTGAAATAGCCATTTTATTCAGCGTAGTTGAAAGACCTGTAAAATATGTATTAGAGGATGCTAACCTCCTCCTCCAAAGCCCTGAGAGCAAGGGTTGTGAGTTATGCCCTGGGGGCATATAAGGGTCTTATAGAAAGCATTGTCGTAGAAACTTCAAAAACCGCTCATTTGATTGGAAATTTAAAGGGCTAGTGCCCTTTTTAATAGTCGAAAGTGATTGGAGGGCAGCTAATCCCCCTCTCACACCCACCATTTCCCAAAACACATTCAATCAAAATTTTGAGATAGCCATTTTGTTCAACGTAGTAAACAGTTCTGTAAAATTAGGTCTTTGAGGATGACGACCCCCTCCCCCCACCCACAGCCCTAAGTACAAGGGTTGTAAATTATGCCCTGGGGGCATATAAGGTTTTTATAAAAAGCATTGCCGTAGAAACTTCAAAAAAGCTCATATGATTGGAAATTGAAAGGGATATTGCCCTTTTTAATAGTCGAAATTGATTGGAGGGCAACTAACCCTCCTCTCACGCCCGCCATTTCCCCAAATACATCCAATCAAAAGTTTGAGATAGACATTTTGTTCAATGTAGTTGGAAGTTCTAGAAATTAGGTCTTTTAGGATGATAAACCCCCCAACACCCCTCAAGTCAAGGGTTGTAATTCACTGTAATTCACCGTCTAAGTCACATTTTCCAAATTTTACAGGAGAGAGATTTTTCTTGTTGAAAGCGTCTCCTGAATCCAATTATGAACGAACACTGCTGGGGAAAAATGATGTATGCAGAAAAAAACATCAAGGAATTGAAATTTGCCATTAGATTTTGCTAAAATGGAGTATATTTAGAGATAATGGACTTAATCGGTCTTTGTAAATTGAATTTTCTCAAAATCTTTCAAAAAACAAATTGCAAATTCAAGCCAAGTCAACTTCGTTTATGTAAGAAATGGTAAAACAAATTTGTAAAACATGAGAATAATAGATCATTCTTCTTCATTTTCATTTTCCAGGTAGTCCACCGCTGTATTGTCATAAAGCAAATTTTTGTAGAAGGCATGATAGTCCTCAGGCACAAACGGCACACAAAAGTGACATCAAGTTGTCGTATTTCGCTTTGGAAATCGTCTTCCCATTGGGATACTTTGTCTTCATACCTGCAAATGTGGGATCCTCTCTTTCTAAAATTCATTATTCTGAACGGTGCATCTTCATCTAGACAAGTTTTGAACTTGATGATACCAAATTCTTTTTTGTACCTCAACCAACGGACAGCTAACCAAGAGAATGGCTGATTTTCGGTGTCCACTGTCCTTTTGAAACATCTTTTCCTGAAAAATTTGTTAAAGTCAAACATTTCTTACTTCAGCATCTCAGTGGCGGTCCTGGAAGTTTTTTTTTTCCTTGCAAGACGTATTAAGTTCGTCCAGTCAGCTGGAACTCGGATTTCAAAGTCTGTATACTTTTTGGCCTTCTCAATCCGGCATTATCGCTGTCGCACTTGAGATGAGTATGTCCGGGTTCGAGAAACTTTTGATCTATCAATTCAAAATCCTCCGATGCAATTTTAGAAACATAATACGAAAACATTCCGGTCACAAACATATTTCGATTCTGAGAACCACATGTGTCTGAGTACAAGACTAACTTTGCTATTCTTGACGGCAGTGCCTTCAGATGCTAAAACAGACAAGAGGGTACCTCAAAGGCTCCCCTGTCACCCATTCCTTCGTGCCAAAGGTAATTGTATGACTTTCCCTCTTTCAAATTGCTTATTATGTGAATGGTTAGGTTGTAGGTCCACAGTTGCTTTTTGTAGAAAGCTATTTTAGTCTGTACAAAGGGCGTAGGAAGACACTGCTGAAGATCAAAAACCCACAACAGAGTTGAATGGTCGTTCTTTACAACCTCTTTTTCCTTCTGTTTAGACTCGTACACCGATCTATAGGCTGTCTCATGGGCCTCAAGCTCAGCTTGTAAGACTCATTTGGAATCTTCAGGATCAGCACAATTAATCTGTTGCTTAAGCTTCTCACACGTTCCACAGGAGTCCCTAACAGGAGGTTTAAATCCAAGATTGTATTCTTGATGGCAATCGATTTTGCTGGCAACCCCTTTTCTGCAGCAAAATCTTTGTAAAGATCGTACATCTTCTGAAGGCTAAGATTAGAAGAAAGATATTTCCTTGAAGTTTTTGACCTTCCATAGTGGGATTTATAAGCAGGAAATGATTCAATGTGCTGCTTTATGAGCTAAATGTCAGCCGGGACTGATCTGTTGAAAGCTTGACGTCTCTCAGGAGTGCTAATAATAGAGAACATCCCATGTTTTCCTTGAACCATTACAAGCTCTGCTTTGGTTAGAGCAAAGACAGACATAAAACAGGACTTGCATATTTTAACTTTCTCCGATTCAACAGTCACATAATAGTACCAGGCATAGCACTCCTTGTTACTATCATCTTTTCTCTTCCTGGTTCGTTTCGGTCGAGTTCTGTTCATACAGTACAGAAGAAATTGCTGCTGTTGTTTCTTGTCACCTATAGCCCAGTACGATTCAAACAGACTGGCTTTCGTTTCACTATCAAGTTTTTCAGAACAGCTCAGCCTGTAACTTCTAAAAGCTTCATTCTGTTTTCTAGCAGGGTGAACAATATTTTTGGCACTCACATATTCTTCGCCTTTGTATTTTCTTTCAGTCCGTTCTCTCCGTCTCATGTACTTCCCACTTCGGCAACGCTTTCGTCCGGAATGTGCTTCTTCCGCAGTAACTTCACTGTCTTGGTCAGGCAAAAAATCTGTCACCGGGTCTTCAACAAGACTCCCTGACTCAAGGGATGGCACATTCTGTTCTTGTTGGCTTGTATTATTATTAATTTCACTAGTACTCTCTTCTGTTTGTAAAACACTAACTGACTGGGTTGTCTCGCCATCATAGTAAACTTCCTCAGCTGGCTGAAGTCTTTTATATACCTTTGGAGGATTAAGAGCAAGAGCAATGGAGTTTTCTTCGTCGCTGCAACTACTGGAAGGAACAAACTCAGAAATCATCGATTCTGCAGAAGAAAGATCCTCCTCTGGGTCACTCTCCATCAAAATTTCGTCAATTGCATTTAGATCAGAAGGTTTCGAAAGATCAAGTTTTCGCCTGGTTCTGCGATCCATATTGCCTGGAAAAAAGGTAGTGTTGAAAACTAGTTTAAAACCTAATTAAGAGTATCAAGCATCTTTCAATTCTGTCACAACACTCTCCTTACCAAATGAGCTTAAATGTACACTTTTACATCCGTGGAATCAGTTCTCCAATTTGGCAAATGAGCCCACAAAGACTTAAATAAATGTAAAACTAGCCTTTTCACCTATTGTTGTAGAGAGAATACGCTATTTTTTGGTTTTCTATTTGGGTGGATAATGTGAATTGGGGATACATTGCCCGGCAAAAGACAAAACATATGTATTTGTAGCTACAATTCTGGTTTTATTACTTCTAAAAACATTTCCAGCAGAGGTTATTAACTTTGAGGATTAATTTACAGTGTGAGTGACCTTGTGAGTAATTGGGCGGTGAATTGCCTGTTTAGCAAGACTATCAGCAATTTTGTTACCCTTAATCATTATGTGAGAAGGAACCCAAATCATTTTCAGTTGAAAAGCCTGGGAAGACATGATTTTTTAAATCTTTTTCTGTAGATGAACTATAATTGGAAATACATTTCCTTGCCTCTTTTTGAGATCAGAAAGAGCACTTTTAGAATCACAGAAGATAACAAAGGAACCTGATCCAGCTTCCACCATAGCATCCAGAGCTTTCTGGAAAGAAAAGGAAAATTGAAAGAAAATCCCCCCAAGGGCTACATGCCTGAGGGGCTTGTCTTTTTTGATAATATACCCTCAGTAAAATTTGTCTTGTACGCAGATGACTTAGCCATTTGGACCGAGGGCACTTGGCCTGAAACTTGCAAACCCAAGCTTCAGGGAGCTATGGATAAGCTGTCGATAAGGCTTAATCCAAAAAGTCTGATTTTTTCTATCCCTAAAACTACTGGCACAGTTTTCTATAGGAAAAGTGACCATAGGCAAGATTGTCCCTCAACCAGTTTGACTCTGTATAATCAGTTCATTCACTTTGACAGGAATATTAAGTTCCTTGGAGTTTGGATCGATAATAAGTTAAATTGCAAGGAAAATTGAGGATCCATCGAAACTCTAATCCCGATCGACGAACCATTCCATTCAGAAAAAATACCTATGGAAGCCCTTCCATCATTGGAAACTGATCAATTAGTAAAAATCTTTTTCCAACAGCAAAATTCTGCCATTTTAGCTAATATTAGTTGACGAAGGACTTGAGTGTTCATCTTAGTCTTAGGACAATCCATGCCAGGGATATTAGTGTCTATGACATTATCAATACAATTGGGAGGGTTGGAGGAGATCTGAGTCTTGCAACAAAATATTAAATTTTCAGGAACACCAATACTATTCAGTAAGGAGCTCAACTTGACAATGGCTGGACTCCTATATGTCTTCGAATTTTCACATGAGAATGATAAATTTGCAGAACACTCCTTGAAAAACGGGGTGGTAATGATTTTTGTTAACTTTCATACAGTAGTTAGAGGATAATTTCAAGAACCTTTCTTCTAAAAAGGGATATTCACCTTCTTGTACAGTGCTGCAGTGGGTGTACTTTTAAGAGCACCAGTGATAAGTCTCATACTCTTATGTACTAATGATTCTATTTTAGAAAGTACTTTTTTGAAGCTGAGAAGTACACAGGAAGACAATATTCAATTTTCCCATATATTATGGAAATGAGTAGTTTTCGAAGCCCATCTCGGTTGGCACCCCACTTTTGCCCTGCAACAGCAAACATAAAATTTAGCCGTTTTTCAAGTGCATTAGTCAGATAAGAAATATGAACATTCCAATTTAACTTATTATCGATCCAAACTCCAAGGAACTTCATATTCCTGTCAAAGTGAATGAACTGATTATACAGAGTCAAACTGGTTAAGGGACAATCTTGCCTATGGTCACTTTTCCTATAGAAAACTGTGCCAGTAGTTTTAGGGATGGAAAAAATCAGACTTTTTGGATTAAGCCATATCGACAGCTTATCCATAGCTCCCTGAAGCTTGGGTTTGCAAGTTTCAGGACAAGTGCCCTCGGTCCAAATGGCTAAGTCATCTGCGTACAAGACAAATGTTACTGAGGGTATATTATCAAAAAAGACAAGCCCCTCAGGCATGTAGCCCTTGGGGGGATTTTATTGCAATCCTTGTGAACTTGGGACAGGGTAATCCTTATTATAGGAAAATGTTAACATTAGATCATCAGCCAAATCTAGCTTCCTTATCACCAGAACCTTATTGGACACATATTGATTCTTCGCCTTCAAACAGTTAACACCGTTGATTGACCCTGAGGGCCGGGTGGGGGAGTTGTCATCCTCACAGACCTAATTTCAAGACTTTTCTACCACGTTGAACAAAATGGCTATCTGAAAATTTTGATTGGATGTGTTTGGGGAATGGTGGGCGTGAAAGAGGGGTTAGTTACCGTCCAATAGCTTTCAACTATTAAAAAAGGCACTATCCCTCTCAATTTCCAATTGACTGAGCCCTTTTTGAAGTTTTTACGACAACTCTATCATTTGCCCTGGGGACTCTCGGGGGTTTGTCATCCTTAAATACATAATTTCCAGAACTTTCAACTACGTTGAACAAAATGGCTATCTCTAAGCTTTGATTGAATGTGTTTGGGGAAATGGAGAGCGTGAGAGGGGGGTTAATTACTCTCCACTCACTTTCGACTATTAAAAAGGGCAATTTCAATTTCCAATCAAATGAGCCCCTTTTGAAATTTCTACAACAACTTTCTATATAAACCTTATATGCCCCCAGTGCACAAATTACAGCCCTTGCACTGAAAGCGCTGATGGGGTTTTTATCCTAAAAGACCTAATTTCCAGAACTTTCGACTACGTTGAACAAAATTGATATCTCAAAATTTTGATTGGATGTGTTTGGGGAAATGGTGGGCGTGAGAGGGAGGTTAGTTGCCCATTTCAATTAAAACCTCATATGCCCCCAGGGCATAACTTATAACCCTTGCCCTGAAGACTATGGGGAGAGTGTCCTGCTCAAAGGTATAATTTCCTGAACTTTAAATTTCGTGGAACAAAATGGGTATCAAGAAATTTTGATCGGATATGTTTGGGGAAATGGTGGGCGTGGAAGGGGTGTTTGTTGCCTTCCAATCACTTTCGACTATTAAAAAGGGTACTAGCCATTTCAATTTCCCATAAAAAGTAAAATCCTTATATGCCCCCAGGGCATAACTTACAATCCTTGCCCTGAGGGCTGTGGGGGAGTGTCCTCCTCAAAAACATAATTTCTATCTGGAACTCCAAAACACAGAATAAAATGGCTATCTAAAAGTTTTGATTGGATGTGTTTGGGGAAAAGGTGGGCGAGAGAGGGGGGCTAGCTGCCCTCAAATCACTTTTGACTATTAAAAAGGGCACTACACCTTTGAATTTCCAATCGAATGAGCCCTTTTTCAATTTTCTACGACAAAGATTTCAATAAAAACTTATATGCCCCCCAGGGCATAACTTATAACCCTTGCCCTGAAGACTGTGGGGGGAGTGTCCTGCTCAAAGGTATATATTTCGTTTTTACCAGATTTCTACTTCTCTTGATGAATAATGAATACGACCAGCGTCCAGCCAGGGACTCGCAAAGTTTCTACATCATGAATAGGTAGAATATCTTGTAAATAAAAATTAAATTTGAGGAAGACTAAAATCTATTCTATAAATCATATACAACAATTTTCTATAAAAACCTTATATGCCCCCAGGGCATAACTTACAACCCTTGCACTGAGGGCCCTGAGGGGGTTATCATCCTAAAAGACCTAATTTCCAGAACTTTCAACTACGTTGAAAAAAATGGATATCTCAAAATTTTGATTGGATGTGTTTGGGAAAATGGTGGACGTAAGAGGGGCGTTAGTCGCTATCCAATCACTTTCAACTATTAAAAAAGGCACTAGCCCTTTCAATTTCCAATTGAATGAGCCCTTTTGAAGTTTCTACGACAACACTTTCAATAAATACTTTATATGCCCCCAGGGCATAACTGACAACCCTTGCACTGAGGGCTCTGAGGGGGTTATCATCCTATAAGACAAAATTTCCAGAACTATATGCCCCCAGGGCATAACTTACAACCCTTGCCCTGATGGCTGTGGGTGGAGGTGTTGTCATCCTTAAAGACCTAATTTCCAAAACTTTCAACTACGTTGAATAAAATGGCTATCTAAAAATTTTGATTGGATGTGTTTGGGGAAAAGGTGGGCGTGAGAGGCGGGTTAATTGCCCTCAAATCACTTTCGACTATTAAAAAGCGTACTATTCCTTTGAATTTCAAATCGAATGAGCCCTTTTTCAAGTTTCTACGACAAAGATTTCAATAAAATCCTCAAGTGCCCACAGGGCATAACTTATAATCATTGCCCTTAGGGTTGTGGGGGAGTGTCCTCCTGGAAAATATGTTTTATATCTGTAAATCAACTACCCTGAACAAAATGGTTACGTCAAAATTTTTATTGGGTCTGTTTGGGGGAATGATGGGTGTGGGGGGGGCTAGTCGCCCTCCAATCACTTGCGACTATTAAAAAAGGTACTAGTCCTTTGAATTTCCAGTCGAATGAGCTTTTATTGAAGTTTCTACGACAACGCCTTCTTTAAAAACCTTATATACCCCCAGTGCATAACTTAAAACCCTTGCCCTGAGGGATGTGGAAGAGTGTCCTCCTCAAAAAAATATTTTCTATCTGGAAATCAACTACGCTGAACAAAATGACTATCTCAAAATTTTGATTGGATGTGTTTGGGGTAATGATGGGCATGAGGGGCTAGTGGCCCTCCAATCACTTTCGACTATTAAAAAAGGTACTAGCCCTTTGAATTTTCAATCGAATGAGCCTGTTTTGAAGTTTCTACGACAACACCTTCTATAGAAATCTTAAATGCCTCCAGAGCATATTTTAAAATCCTTGCCCTTAGGGTTGTGGGGGAGTATCATCCTCAAAATCATTTTTTTCTATCTGGAAATCAACTACGCTGAACAAAATGGCTATCTCAAAATTTTGATTGGATGTGTTTGGGGGAATGATGGGTGTGGGGGGGGGAGCTAGTTGCCCTCCAATGACTTTCGACTATTAAAAAGGGTACTAGCCCTTTGAATTTCCCATTGAATAAGCCTGTTTTTAAGTTTCTACAACAACGCCTTCTATAAAAACCTTATAGGCCCCCAGGGCATAGCTTAAAACCCTTGCCCTGAGGGTTGTGGGGGAGTTTGCTCCTCAAAAACATATTTTCTATCTGAAAATCAACTACGCTGAACAAAAAGGCTATCTAAAAATTTTGATTGGATCTGTTTGGGGGAATGATGGGCATGGGGTGGGGGGAGGTAGTTGCCCTCCAATCACTTTCGACTATTATAAAGGGTACTAGCCCTTTGAATTTTCAATCGAATGAGCCTGTTTTGAATTTTCTACGACAACGCCTTCTATAAAAACCTTATATGCCCCCAGGGCATAACTTAAAACCCTTGCCCTGAGGGTTGTGGGGGAGTGTCCTCCTCAAAAACATATTTTCTATCTGGAAATCAACTATGCTGAACAAAATGGCTATCTCAAAATTTTCATTGGATGTGATTGGGAGAAGGAGGGGCGGGGGGGGGGGGGGTAGTTGCCCTCCAATCCCTTTCGACTATTAAAAAGGGCACTAACCACTCCAATTTCCAATCGAATGAGCCCTTTTCGAAGTTTCTGCAACAACTCCTTCAATACGAAGTGCCCGGGTGGAGAAAAAACACATTGTGCCCACATCGTTCTTTACTTAGGCAGTGCTAGCGCGCTGTCTAGGATTGAGAGGACTATTGCCTTTTTTATGCGTCGAATGTAATCGGAAGGGGAATCAACCTCCCCCCCCCCACGCTCATCATTTCCCAAAGCACTTACGATCAACATTTTCATATTGACATTTTGCTCAACATAGTTGAAAGGCCTGGAAATTATGTCTTTGAGGATGACAACCCTCCCCCCATAGCCCTCCGGAAAAGGGTCGTAAAATATGCCCTTGGGCATATATGGTTCTTATAGAAAGTTTTAACGTAGAAGCTTCAAAACGCGCTCATTTGATTGGAAATTGAGAGGACTAGTGCCTTTTTATTAGTCGAAAGTGATCAGAGGGGAAATGCCCCTCACGCCCATCATTTCCCCAAACATTTCCAATCAAAATTTGAGATAGCTGTTATGTTCAAAGTATTTGAAAGGTCTTGAAATTATGTCTTTGAGGATAAGAATCCCTCAGCCCTCAGGGGAAGGGTTGTAAGTTATGCCCTGGGGGCATGTAAGGTTGTTATAGAAAGCATGGTCATATAAACTTTGGAGGGGCTCATCGGATTGGTAATAAGACGCTCTAATGCTCTTTTTAATATTCAAAGTAATAGGAGGGCAGCTACCCCCCCCCCTCAACCCAAACACGTCGTATTGTCCCGAAATGAATCTAATAGAAATTTTGAGATAACCATTCTATCCAAAATAGTCTAAATATCATACAACAAGACTTTTGGAGTTGAAACAAACCCCAGATATTAGGGGCAAGGGTTGTAAGTTATGCCCAGGGGGTACAAAAAATTAAGCAAGAAATTATTCACGCCCAGGGGGTATTTAAGGTTTTTATGTGGCTCTGTCTCTTTCCCTGAGACAGAAGTGGCTCTGTCTCTTTCCCTGAATTAAATAAAAAAACAAGTTTTTTAAACTGAAAGTAAGAAGCGACATTGAAACTAAAAACGAACAGAAATTATTCCGTATATGAAAGGGGCTGTCCCCTCCTCGAATCCTCGCTCTTTACGCTAAAGTTTGACTTTCTCACGACTCTATTTTTTTAAACAATGAAAAACTTTAGCGTAAAGAGCGAGGCGTTGAGGAGGGGACAGCCCCTTTCATATACGGAATAATTTCTGTTCGTTTTAAGTTTTAATGTCGCTCCTTACTTTCAGTTTAAAAAACTCGTTTTTTTATTTAATTTCTGATCGTTTTTTAAACAAAAAATGTTAGGGTAAAGAGCGAGGCGCTGAGGAGGGGACAGCCCCTTTCATATACGGAATAATTTCTGTTCGTT
>JAQQPU010001187.1:21300-32975 GCA_029168905.1 Artemia sp. Kazakhstan ARC1039 | reverse complement strand
TTTTTTTTTTATTTAATTGCAGATAGGAGCGTGAAACTTCTTTAATAGGGTTCTCTGATAAGCTGAATGTGATGGTGTAATTTTCGTTAAAGTTAATTTAAAATGCAAAATTCCACATTTTTGCAGATAGGACTTTGAAGCTTCTTTAATAACGTTCTTTGATAAGCTGAATCTGATGGTGTGATTTTCGTTAAAGTTAATTAAAAAAATTTGCAATTAAAACAAAATTTTATTGTTTAAAAAAATTGAGTTGTGAGAAAGTCAAACTTTAGCGTAAAGAGCGAGGCGTTGAGGAGGGGACAGCCCCTTTCATATACGGAATAATTTCTGTTCGTTTTAAGTTTTAACGTCGTTCCTTACTCTCAATTAAAAAAAACTTTTTTTTTTTATTTCATTTGTGAACGTTTTTGAATTAATGCAGGTTTTGATTTTGGCTCACCGTGCATGAGTAATTAAAACGAAATTTGCATATTAATTTTACTTTTATTTGGTTAAATGGCTTTCTCGAAACTTGCTGAATTTTATTTACGAACGTTTCTATTAGTATAAATATACGTAACTTACGAATTAACTTACGTAACGAACTTCTATATACATATATATTTAATACGTATATTAGGGGGTTTGCCCCCTAGTCAATACCTTGCTCTTTAAGCTAAAGTTCGAATTTTGTTCCAATTCTTTAAAAATGACCCCTTAATCATAAAGGCCGTTAATTAGAATAAATAGCTCTTATGAAAGTACTAAAAAATCTCTGGCTTAAAGAGCGAGGCATTGACTAGAAGGTGAACCCAATCATATAGCTAATATCTTTTTGTTCGTTTTAAGTTTTGATGTTGCTCCTTACTTTCAGTTGAAAAACTTGTTTTTTTATATTTAATTTGGGATTTTTTTTTTAAATAATGATGGGAAATCGGCGGCCCCATCATAGCAATGTCCCTTCCCCCATGAAAACTTCCTTCATGAAAAGATCCTCCCATATAACCCCCGAACCCCCCCCCCACCCCCCACTACCAGAAAAAATTCCCCCTGAAAACGTCTGTATACTTTCTAATAACCAATACTATATGTTAACATTGGGTAAAGTTCATAGCTTTCAGCCCTCCCCCTGGGGGCTTTGAGGGATTAAGTCATCCTAAAGGACATAGTTATAACATTTTCGACTATGCTGAACAAAATGGCTATCTAAAAATTTTGATCGGGTGACTTTGGGAAAAAATGAGCTTGGGAGGGGGCCTAGTTGCCCTCCATTTGTTTGGTCACTTAAAAAGGGCACTAGAACTTTTAATTTCCGCTCGAGTGAGCCCTCCCGCGATATTCTAGGACTACTGGGTCCATACGATCACCCCTGGTAAAAAAAAAACAACAAACAAACAAATAAACGCGCATCCGTGATCTTATTTCAGGCAAAAAATACAAAATTCCACGTTTTTGTAGACAGGAGCTTGAAACCTCTACAGTAGGGTTCTCTGATACGCTGAATATGATGGTGTGATTTTCATTCAGGTTCTATAATTTTAGGGGCTCTTTCCTCCTTTTTTCGAAAATCAGCCAAATTTCCTCAGGCGCGTAACTTTTGAAACTTATATATTTGAAATCAAAATTAAAATCTGATTCTTTTGATGTATCTATTGGTATCGAAGTTCCGTTTTTTAGAGTTTCGGTTACCATTGAGCCGGGTCGCTCCTTACCTACAGTTTGTTACCACGAACTGTTTGAAAAGACCATATCAATATAAAACGAATAGAAATTGGTTAAAAAAAACTTTTTCCACAAAAATTGTTTTTCAAAAAAAAGTAAAGAACTCCATTAAACCAAAAATGAATAAAAATAGATTCAAATAATCTACCAAGCATACCACTACCACAAATCAGTATCAATGAAACCCAAAACAAACAGAAATTAAAAAAAATAATAGAGTCAAACTAAAAACCGAGCAGAAAATAATATGAGTAGGGTTTTTAAACCCCTATGCTTTGTATAAGCCAGAATATAATTTGTACTTTGCTGAAAAAAATCAAGTGAATTTACTGAAAAAAATGTGCATTGTCAGTTTAATATACATTTGCTAATATTTATTCGTTAAAATCTTAATTAATTTTGATTTCTTAAAGTTATGAAAATGAAAACATTTACAAGAATTTTTTCTAACCCCTATGCATTCTAAAAGCCAGAATATAATTTATAATTTACTGAAAAAAAAAATCAAATGAATTTACTGAAAAAAATGTGCATTGTCAGTTTAATATACATACGCTTATTTTTGTTCCTTAAAATCTTAATTAATTTTTGATTTCTTAAAGTTATAAAAATGAAAACATTTAAAAGAGTTTTTTTCGGTAAAGAACAAATTATATTCTGGCTTTAAGAAAGCATAGGGGTTTAGAACCATACTCATATTAATTTCTACTCGTTTTGAGTTTGACTGTTATTTATTTTGATTTCGGTTTGTTTCGCGTTTCATTTATTTATTGATACTGATTTGTGGTAGTTGTATGTTTGGTAGATTATTTATTTTTATTTTTGTTCATTTTTGGTTCAAGGGAGTTCTTTACTTTTTTTTGAAAAACTTATTTTGTCAAATTTGTTTTTTAATTAATCTCAATAATAAATGGTATATCTATACAATGAGCGAATTGCATAACTTACAGTCCTGTCTCAAAGAGCAATGCGGGGAGGAGGTTTATCCCTAGAGGCACATTAATTGGACCTTCCAACTATGCTGAGCAAAATGGCTACCTCAAAATTTATAACTGATGTCTAGGAGGAAATGATGTGTGTGGGACCGCTTGCCCTTGAATCATTTTTGACTCTTAATAATGGCAATAGAACTTTTAATTTCCAATCGAATAAGCCCCTTCCGAAGTTTGTATGATAATTCCTTCCATACGAAGTGCCTTGATATCACAGGCAGTGCAATAGCGCTGCCTAAGTAAAGAATGATGTTGGCACAATGTATTATTATTATTTTTTTTTTTTGGTTTCCATACCAGGGCACTTCGCATCGAAGTTGTCGTAGAAATTTCAAAAAGGGCTGATTCAATTGGAAATTGGAGTGGCTAGTGCCCTATTTAACAGTCAAAAGTGATTAGAAGGCAACTAGCCACCCCCCAAAAAACCATCATTCCACCAAGCACATCCAATCAAAATTTTGAGGCAGCCATTTTGTTCAGCGAAGTTAATTACTAAATAGAAAATATTTTTTGAGGAGGACACTCCCCCACAACCCTCAGGGCAAGGGTTTTAAGTCATGCCCTGGGGGCATATAAGAACAATGTAGGCACAATGTATTATTTTTTTTTTTGGTTTCCATGCCAGGGCATTTCGTATCGAAGTTGTCGTAGAAACTTCGAAAAGGGCTCATTCAATTGGAAATTGGAGTGCCTTGTGCCCTTTTTAATAGTTGAAAGCGATTGTATAGCGACTAACGCCATTTCCACGCCCACCATTTCCCGAAACATATCCAATCAAAATTTTGAGATAGCCATTTTGTTCAGCGTAGTTGATTTTCTGATAGAAATTATGTTTTTGAGGAGGACACTCCCCCACAGCCTTCAGGGCAAGGGTTGTAAGTTATGCCCTGGGGGCATATAAGGTTTTTATAGAAAGGTGTTGTCGTAGAAACTTCAAAAAAGGCTCATTCGATTGGAAATTCAAAGTGCCCTTTTTAATAGTCAAAAGTGATTGGAGAGCAACTAACCCCCTTCTCACGCCCAACTTTTCCCCAAACACATTCAATCAAAATTTTGAGATAGCCATTTTACTCAACGTAGTTTTTAGTTCTGGAAATTAGGTCTTTGAGGATGACAACCCCACCCCCCCCTCCACAGCGCTCAGGGTAAGGGTTGTAAGTTATGCCCTTGGGGCATATAAGGATTTTATAGAACGCGTTGTCGTAGAAACTTCAAAAAGGGCTCATTCAATTGCAAATTGAAATGGCTAGTGCCCTTTTTAATAGTTGAAAGTGATTAGAAGGCAACAAACACCCGTTCCACACCAACCATTTCCCCAGACACATCCAATCAAAATTTAGAGATAGCCATTTTGTTTCACAGAGTTTAAAGTTCAGGAAATTACACCTTTGAGCAGGTTTTAGTAGCATGGTTTACGGCAAATAGGCTAGCTCTGAATACTTCAAAAACAAAATTTATGGTATTTTCGCGTACGTCACGGGCACTTCCATGTCTGAAGTTGATTAAGTCATCTGTTTCAGGTATGGATATATCACGTGTTGAAATTATTCGTTACCTTGGTGTGCTGGTTGACTCAAATTTGAGTTGGAAGCCGCATATAAATGGTATAAGATTGAAGCTTGGAAGGAACGTGGGTATTATGCAACGTATGAAATTCATTTTGCCGCTCGAAGCTATGCGTTCTATTTATTTCGCTCTTGTTCATTCTTATCTAAATTACTGCCCACTTATTTACTTGAATGCTTTCAGATCCCATTTAATTCCGCTTCAGAGGCAACAAAATAAGGCGCTTCGTATTTTAAAAAGTTATCTTCCTTCCCCAGCGTCTTTCCCCAGTAAGTCTTCTACAAAGAGTTTATATTGTTTATTGAATATTCTTCCTGTTGAACTTGCAGTTACTTTTAACTCGATTTTATTCAAGGTTAATCATAATCTCCGGTCACTGCCCAGTTATTTCTTTTCTTTTGATTTGTTCCCAGTTGCTCCGCCATCTTCTCATCTAGCTCGCAGCATACGCAAACTACGCCAGCCGTTGATAATTTCAGAGAGGTCCCGGTTTTCTCTACGAAATAGTGTGGTCGCCGCGTGGAACCAATATGAATCTATTTTTGATTTTGATGTGTCGATTGGAATTTTAAAAAATAAAATAAAATCATTCCTTTTGGACATTTATTAGTCAAATATTATTTTCTTATTAATATATTCTCCTTATAATAATATTCTTTTCTTATTTTTCGATCTCTCTCGGATCTTGATATCCTTCTTCTTGTCCCATTGCTGTTTGAGAGTTGTTTATGTATCGTCGGGTGGGTGTCTGCCATGATGTGGTGGGTAATTAACCTTACATTTATTGATTTATTTATATTTGTTTGTGAAGTCTACCATTTTGAATGAAAATCCGTATATTTCTTTATTGTTTTTCTTTTTTTTATCTGTGCAAAACGAGCTTGTCTCACTGCCAGATATCTGTATATATTTAGTGTCATTATGTAAGATTGAATAATAAATGAACCTGAACCTGAACCTGAGGAGACCCCCCCCCCCCACAGTCTTCAGGGCAAGGGTTATAAATTATGCCCTGGGGGCATATAAGTTTTTATTGAAATCTATGCTGTAGAAACTTGAAAAAGGGCTCATTCGATTGGAATTTCAAAGGTCTAGTGCCCTTTTTAATAGTTGAAAATGGTTTGAGGGCAACTAACCCCCCTCTCACGCTCACCTTTTCCCCAAACACATCCAATCAAAATTTTTAGATAGCTGTTTTGTTTAGCGTAGTTGATTTCCAGATAGAAATTATGTTTTGGAGGAGGACACTCCCCCACAGCCCTCAAGGTAAGGGTTGTAAGTTATGCCCTGGGGGCCTATAAGGTTTTTATAGAACGCGTTGTTGTAGAGACTTCAAAAGGGGCTCATTCGATTGGAAATTGAAATGGCTAGTGCCCTTTTAATAGTTTAAAGTGATTGGAAGGCAACTACCACACTTTTCATGCCCACCGTTTCCCCAAACACATCCAATCAAAATTTCGAGATAGTCATTTTGTGTCACGCAGTTTAAAGTTCAGAAAATTATACCTTTGAGTAGGACACCCCCCCACACACTCTTCAGGGCAAGGGTTATAACTTATACCCTGGGGGCTTATAAGGTTTTTATTGAGATTTCTGTCATAGAAACTTGAAAGAGTGCTCACTCGAATGGAAATTCAAAGGGATACTGCCCTTTTTAATAGTCGAAAGTGATTTGAGGGCAACTAACTCCCTCTCACGCCCACCTTTTCCCAAACACATCCAATCAAAATTTTGAGATAGCCATTTTGTTTCACGAAGTTGAAAGTTCAGGAAATTATACCTTTGAGCAGGACAATTTCCCCACACTCTTCAGGGCAGGGGTTATAAGTTATGACCTGGGGGCACATAAGTTTTTATTACAATCTTTGTTGTAAAAACTTGAAAAAGAGCTCTTTCGATTAGAAATTCAAAGAGTTAGTGCCCTGTTTAATAGTCAAAAATGATTTGAGGGTAACTAACCCCCCTCTCACGCCCACCTTTTCCCCAAATAAATCCAATCAAAATTTTTAGATAGCCATTTTATTCAACGTAGTTGAAAGTTTTGGAAATTAGGTCTTTAAGGATGACAGCCCCTCCCTGCCACAACCCTCAGGGCAAGGGTTGTAAGTTAAGCCATGGGACATGTAAGGTTTTTATAGAAAGCAACGTTGTAAAAACATCAAAAAAGGTTCTTTCAATTGAAAACTGAAAGGGCTAGTGCCCTTTTAATAGCCGAAAGTGATTGAAGGGAAATAACCCCCCTCTCACGCCCACCATTTCCCCAAACATCCAATAAAAATTTTGAGATATCCATTTTGTTCAACGTAGTCAAAAGTTCTGGAAATTAGGTCTATTAGGATGATAAACCCCTCAGAGCCCTCTGTGCAAGGGTTTTAAGTTATGCCCTGGGGGCATATAAGATTTATATAGAAAGTTTTTGTAAAAAATTCAAAAAGGGCTCATTTGTTTGGAAATTGAAATTGCCGTTTTTAATAGTCGAAAGTGAGTGGAGAGTAATTGACCCCCTCTAATGCCCTCTATTTCCGCAAACACATTCAATTAAAGTTTAGAGATAGACATTTTGTTCAACGTAGTTGAAAGTTCTGGACATTATTTATTTAAGGATGAAAAAACCCCAGAGCCCCCAGGACAAAGGCTGTAAGTTATGCCCTGGGGGCATATAAGGCTTTTATAGATAGAGTTGTCGCAAAAACTCCAAGAGGGGCTCATTTAATTGGAAATTGAGAGGGCTAGTGCCCTTTTTAATAATCGAAAGTGATTGGAGGGTAACTAACCACCATCTCACGCGCACAGTTGCCCCAAACATATCCAATCAAAATTGTCAGATAGCCATTTTGTTCAACGTAGTAGAAAGTTCTGGAAATTAGGTCTTTGACGGTGAAACTCCCCCCATCAGCCCTCATGGCATGGGTTTGTAAGTTATGCCCTGGGGTCATATAAGGTTTTTATTGAAAGCGTTGTCGTAGAAACTTCAAAAAGGCTCATTTGATTGGAAATTGAAAGGGCTAGCGCCTTTTTTAATAGTTGAAAGTGATGGGAGAGCGACTAACGCCCCTCCCACGCCCACCATTATCCCAAAGACATCCAATCAAAATTTTTAGATAGCCAGATTGCTTAAGATAGTTGAAAGTTCTGGAAATTATGTCTTAGAGGATGACAACCACCCTCACAGCCCTTAGGGTAAGGGTTGTAATTTATGCCCTGGGAGCATATAACGTGTTTATAGAAAGCATTGTCGTAGAAACTCAAAAAAGAGCAGTTCGTATCGAAGGAGTTGTCGTAAGAACTTCGAAAAGGGCTCATTCGACTGGAAATCGAAAGGCCTAGTGCCCTTTTTAATAGTCGAAAGTGATTGGAAGCTTTGAAATTTTTATAGTAAAGATCGATGTTGGTACAATGCATGATTTTCTTTTTGTTGTTGTTGTTGTTTAGACCAGGGCACTTCGTATCGAAGGAGTTGTCGTAAGAACTTCGAAAAGGGCTCATTCGATTGAAAATAGATAGGGTTGATTCCCTTTTTAATAGTCAAAAGTGATTGGAGGGCAACTAATCCCCCTCCCACGCACACCCTTCCATTTTTCTTTATGTTTAAAAACTAAATAATGCCTTAAGATCAAATCAAAATGCACTGTGTTAATGCTAATTCCCAATAAGGCATCTCAGCATTATCCCAAGAACGACTGACGGTATTATGTTCAAACTTTCGGGGCTACTTCTGCTCTTAAAATTTAACCAAGTTAAAATATCGTAAGTATATCCAAGCTATCAAAGAAAGTAAGCAGATTTTGTTCCGAATGGTATCAATTTTTCCATTTCAGGTCAACTAGAGGAGGTATGAAACGAAACTAAACACTACTATTTGTGTCCAGATTTTTAAAAGGGTGTATGTTTTTAAAAATTGCTGAAAATTTTTCTATAGCATATAAATAGCAGGCCAAACAATAAAATCTTAAAACAACCAAAAGATTTAAAGCATAATTTTCTTTTTCCCTTAAAATGCTATGTCAATATAAACCGAATAGAAATTAATTCAAAAAACTTTTTCCACGAAATAAGTCTTTCAAAGAAAAGTAAAGAACTCCATTAAACAAAAAATGAGCAAAAATTAAAAATAATAATCTACCAAGCGTGAAACTACCGCAAATCAGGATCGATAAATAAATAAAACCCAAAACGAACAGATATTACAATAAATAACCGAGTCAAACTCAAAACGAGCAGAAAAAACATAAGTTGGGCTCAAAACACCTATGCCTTCCCAAGGCATAGGGGTTTCAAACTCACAACTCAAACTCGCAAAGGCAACTCAAACTCGTAATCCTAAATGATTTGCAATGCAAAATCAGTTATAAGTGTCAAGAATTACTACCTATTTAGCGACTGAATGAAAAAAACAAGTTCTTTAACTGAAAGTAAGGAGCAACATTGAAACAAAGAGAACAGAAATTATTCCGTATATGAAAGAGACTGTCCCTTTCTTAACGCCCCGCTCTCTACGCTGAAGTTTTTTATTGTTTTAAGACATAAAATTCTGTGACAGTGTCAAACTTCAGAGTAAAGAGCAAGGCGTTGAGGAGAGCCCCTTTCATATATGGAATAATTTCTTTTCGTTTTAAGTTTTAATGTTTAAGCTTTCAGTTTAAAAAAGCTTGTTTTTTCTATTTAATTTCTGAAGGTTTTTGAATTAATGCCGCTTTGATTTTGACTCACCATACATGAATAATTAAAACGATATTTGCATATTAATTTTACTTTTTTTGGCTAAATGGCTTTTTCGAAATTCTGATCTGACATAACTTACGAATTAACTTATGTAACGAACTTCTATATTCGTATATTTTTATTACGTATATTAAGGGTTCGCCCCCTAGTCAATACCTCGATCTTTATGCTAAAGTTCAAATTTTGTTCCAATTCTTTAAGAATGATCCCTCAATCCCAAAGGCAGTTAATTAGAATAGGTACATCTGACGAAAATAAAAATATACGTAATAATTGTTGTTCGTTTTAAGTTTTGATGTTGCTCCTTACTTTCAGTAGAAAAATTGTTTTTTTTAATTTAATTTCTGATCGATTTTTAAAATAATGCTGGGAAATCCAGAGCCCCGTTCGTAGCAATGCCCTTCCCCCATGAAAACTTCCTCCATGGGAATATCCTCCCACTATGTGTAAACATTGGGCAAAGTTAATAGCTTGCAGACCTTCCCCCGGGAACTGTGGGGGATTAAGCAATCCTCAAAGACATAGTTATTGTATTTTTCGACCATGCTGAACAAAATGACTATCCCAAAAATTTTATCGGGTGACTTTGAGAAAAAAATGAGCGTGGGAGGGGGTCTAGTAGACTTCCATTTTTTGTCACTTCAAAAGGACACTAGAACTTTTAATTTCCGTTTGAATGATCCATCTCGCAATATTCTAGGACCATTGGGTCGATACGATCACCCCTGGAAAAAAGAAACAAATAAGCACGCATCCGTGATCTTTGTGCTGGCAAAAAAACACAAAATTCCACATTTTTGTAGATTGGAGCTTGAAACTTCTTGAGTAGGGTTCTCTGACACGCTAAATCTGAAAATGTGATTTTCATTAAATTTCTATGACTTTTAGGGGGTGTTTCCCAATTTTTCGGAAAATAAGGCAAATTTTTTTGTAACTTTTGATGGGTAGGACTAAACTTGGTGAAACTTATATATTTGAAATCAGCATAAAAAATCTAATTCTTTTGATGTATCTATTGGTATCAAAATTCCTTTTTTAGAGTTTCGGTTACTATTGAGCCGGGTCGCTCCTTACTTACAGTTCGTTATCATGAACTGCTTGAAAATTTAAGTGTTCTCTAATTAATCTAAGAACGTATCATTCTTTGATAAAATATTACTAGATAAATTAATTAGATCCAGACAGATAAGTTCTATCAATCTAAATTTCTCTTCCTTTGGTAAGGTCCTTGGTTCACTTTTTCTATTTTAACAAGTCTATAATGTGTTACTTTTAGTAGTATTGTAAGTAGTAATCCCTCCGATGATTCTACGACACCCATAGGGAAATTAAAAAATGGAGTTCCTAGCCCCTCGCACATATCCCCGGCTGGCAAGATTATAAGAACATATAAGAACGTATATAGAACGTATATAGCATCAGCATCAGCTGTAGTGTACTACTCTTAGTAGTATTGTATGTTTTATTTTGTGTTTGTTAGGCAAATGTGTTTAGTCAACAAGTATATAGGAACGTATAAGAACGTATATAGAATCAGCATAAAATAGCATCAGCATCAACTATAGTGTGTTACTCTTAGTAGTATTGTATGTTTTATTTTGTGTTTGTTAGGCAAATGTGTTTAGTCAACAAGTATATAGGAACGTATAAGAACGTGTATAGAATCAGCATAAAATAGCATCAGCATCAACTATAGTGTGTTACTCTTAGTAGTATTGTATGTTTTATTTTGTGCTTGTTAGGCAAGTGTGTTTAGTCAACAAGTATACAGGAACGTATAAGAACGTATATAGCATCAGCACAAAATAGCATCAGCATCAGCTATAGTGTGTTACTCTTAGTAGTATTGTATGTAGACCCCGGCGCCGCCCCGGCGGATTGACCGAACGCCACCGACGAGAGGCCCAGCCGAACGCCACCGAAGTGTCCGCCGGCGCGCCGCAGGCACGCCACCGCCGGCAGAGGTGGCGGCGTTCGGTCGACTTTAAATTATTTTTGCCGCAATTCTTTATTGCGTCAACCGCAAAGTCGGAGCTTTTCCTTCTCGTGTGGTTTAGTATTTCGATTTCCCTGATTAGAAATCAAGCAGGGCTTGCACTATCCCCGAATTTTAGGGTATTTCCCCGAAAATCTATGCGTCAACCCTAAAAAAACATTGGTTACCCGAATCCCCGAAAATCACGCAATCACGGTGCCACCCCTAGCGATTTATCACCAGTCAATTTCCCTGCCAAATATTACTTTGCATACCATAATTCTTCACTACTCTCTTGTTCATTAATTTTCGTCTCTTATGTTACTTTGCATAAAAACCAGACAGATGCAATATGCTATTGCAAATATTGCAATATACACAGTTCTTCATAAGTTTACAAAAAAAAGTATCGTCTTAATGAAATGAGTTTCAATCATTTCGAATGCAGTTCCCCAATCGCTATTTCTTACATCATTCGTAGTCAAGAATTTCATTTTCAAGTTGAATATAATTATAGAACGCATTCACTACTATACAGTTTCAGCCTTTTGTTGGATTTTGAAATTGACAACCGACAGATTGTTTCTACAGCTGAATTGTAAGTTTGCAGATTTTTTTTTCTGTTTTTAGATAAGATTTTCTTAATGTTTAATACTCAATTATTGAACGCCTGATAGAAAATACAATCTTCTTTCTGCAACATTTTTACCCCCCCCCCC
>JAQQPU010001187.1:0-21200 GCA_029168905.1 Artemia sp. Kazakhstan ARC1039 | reverse complement strand
AAAAAAAACTTTCGATTAAGACAAAATTTAGCTGTAGACTAAGCTATGTACAAGGTTGGGGAATTAAAGACTGAACCGGAAGCTACCCCAAAAATATGATTCATAAATAAATTGTAAATTATTGCCTATAGGGGGGGATAGGGGGCTATCATTTTTAAATGATAATACCTCTTTTTTATTATTGAAAGCAGGGATGCCAAAAAGATAAATATTTTTTTACCTTTAAAGTGGAGACAGAAGAAAATGATATCAAATTCCCTGGGAAACCATTGAAATATTTTGATAGACCCAGGGCCCCCCATTAGGACTTGTTCATTGTCTTGGTTATTTTGTGATTTCTCATAGTCTACTGGCCTTATTTGGCTTTTGTGTGTGATCCCTTTTAATTAGATTCTTTGGATCTTATGGAATGCCATGGCGAATCTATCACTCAGTTTTCTAATAATTTGAGGTATATCTGAATAATTTCGACATTTTTGTTGTTGTCTTTGTTCCCCTTTACTCATACCCTCATTTTTTTCAAGGAACATTTAAATTATTTTTCTAATGAAAGCTGAGACGGTATCCTATCAAGGTGGTATCCAGAGGGGGGGGGGTTGGGAGGTATTAAATTTAAATGATAATATCTTTAAATTTTATTTATTGAAAGCAGGGATCCCAAAAAGTTGATTTTTTTTATTTAAAGCAGAGACGGCATCCTATCAAGGTGGTATCCAAAGGGGGGAGGGAGGTATTGAGCTATCATATTTAAATGATAATACCTCGATTTTTTTTAAAGCAGGGTTGCTAATAAGTTAATTATTTTTTTTTATTTAAAGCATAGACGGTATCCTATCAAGATGGTATCCAGAAGGGGGGGGGGCATAGGGAGTTATTATATTTAAGTGATAGTACCTTGATTTTCTTTTTTATTGAAAGCAGGGATGCCAAAAAGTTGAAAAATTGACAAAATTAACAAGATTTTCGTGAGTTATACTTGACACAGCACTTGCATGGTTTTATCGTACAAAGGGAAAGGGACATATGCGTCAAAACCGTTTTTTTTCATATTGATGAAACGGGTTTACTTTGAAAACATTCATTCATAAGTACCAGGCAGATTCACACTAAAACGAATTGGTGCGACAAAAGCGATATCGACATCCCCACCAAACGTTACGCTCGAGTAACAATGGCGCCCTTGGTCCAGTGCCCAAGTTACATACTGTGCCCAAGTCATAATAAAAGCTTTCAATTTGGGAGGTTCAAGGAGGAGTCTTTGACAGTCTTATGACCTCAAGGTACTAGATGTTGCAACGTTCTTACGTATCTACAGTGGTTTAGAAAATTCGATCACCCCACAATTGATTACCAAAATTATGCACAAATGTAACATTTGGAATATTATAACACTTTTTTCAAAGCTTTGAAGAAAAGCAAAAAAGTCTAAATACCCCTAACTACGCTTGAAAGCTATTTTAAAAAGAAACTCTTTGGAGATTTCCATGGAAATGACCATAGCAGAAGCTTTGAGCCTGAGTGAGGATCAAAGAGGAGTCTTTGAGTATTTTGACCACAGGTGACTTATTGTTGCGACTTTCTTAAATTTGGTAATTCTTGTAAGCATTTGGAAATCAAAGCTTAAACTCAATAACTGATACTAAGTGTCCTAACATTTTGCTTGGATTAAAAGTGACGGACTAGGATGAAAATTTCAACATCTTCCTGGAGCTACTTCAGTCTGCATATTAAATCATTTAATTACACTTAAAACGGATGAGCTTTTCTTTTTTTACCTAAGAAAATAGCTGGCACTTCATTTTTCTTCATAGCGAATAAACTATTAAGTTTTTTTTGTGTCATTGTAATTGAAGTGTTCTCATGTGAAGAGTTCATCATGTATTTTTCAATTTGATAAATTTACTCCTTTTAGATGCAGTTTATAATTTGACTGATATTAGGTATTTATCAGTTTATAATTTGGAATGAATCCCCAAAAGAAAAAATGAATAATATCCAAAAGAGCAGCCAAAAGCAATAAGAAAGCAGCAGTTCTGCCTTAGCCTACATGACACATATTCAATAAAGAAGCCAAAAAAACTTTAAAATAATTTTTTTTTTAAATTGTTATTAAAAACCAGTTTTTAATACAAAAAGGCTTCTTATGAATCCAAAAGATAAAAAAAAACAATCAATATCAAAGTCGCCAATTTCAACTGTTTTAAAGGTGACAAAACAGATATAGGCAAAGGGCATTATGAAAAAATTAAGCTTCTAAGTTCAAAGTTATATTCAAAGTTTTTACCCAGATGACTGACGAATTTTGTGATACGGTATTTGAAGTTTTATATGCAGTAATCTTCGATGAAAAAGACTAATGATTTTGATACTTATTTATGTTAAGAATACATAGCTAATAGATACTTCGACTACTCGTATTATGCAAGGGTTCTGAAACGCCAAAGCCATTTCGTTTCTACCAGATTTCTACTTCTGTTGATGAATAACGAAGAAGACCAGTTTCCAGCCAGCGACTTGTGAATTTTTGAACTCATGAATAGGCTCGAATCTGTTGTAAATTTAAGCTGTGATTTGAGAAAGACTGATGAAAACATTAATGTTTGCGGTCAACATTGATCGCACCGGCGGCGCGCCGCTGACATCTTAACGGTGGCGCTCCGCCGACGTCTTACCGGCGGCGCGACGTGGCGCGCTGCTTTTGGCCCCACCGCCACCAGTCTTCTCTCATCGGCGCGGCGCCGGGGTCTAATTGTATGTTTTATTATGTGTTTGTTAGGCAAGTGTGTTTAGTCAACAAGTATGCACGAACGTATAAGAACGTGTATAGCATCAGCATAAAATAGCATCAGCATTAGCTATATTGTGTTACTCTTAGTAGTATTGTATGTTTTATTTTGTGTTTGTTAGACAAGTCTGTTTAGTCAACAAGTATATAGGAACGTGTAAGAACGTATATAGCATCAGCATAAAATAGCATCAGCATCAGTTATAGTGTGTTACTCTTAGTAGTATTGTATGTTTTATTTTGTGTTGGTTAGGCATGTGTGTTTCGTCAACAAGTATACAGGAACGTATAAGAACATATATAGCATCAGCATAAAACAGCATCAGCATCAGCTATAGTGTGTTACTCTTAGTAGTATTGTATGTTTTATTTTGTGTTTGTTTGACAAGTGTGTTTAGTCAACAAGTATATAAGAACGTACCTTGGATTTGCCTTCTGGGGACGGGGGGATGGATTCTAAATTTTTCCTTTTATTGAAAAAGACCAATTGTAGCAAAATAATGGAATACAGAACAAGAAAATTTTAAAATAGTGCCAATAAAGAGCTTTTAGGGATGATATAAGTAGCCCAAGTATTTTAGAAATTTTTAAAAGCCCTTTTCAGAATTAGTCAAAATGTCAGTGTTTCTTCTTTAATCCGAGAATACATTTACGGTTAAGATAGGAAGTAGCTGTAGTAAGAACTTGTCATTTTTTCCAATAAGTTTTTCCTGATGATTTTGTATACTATTAACGAAACGTAGAATTGTGCCGTAGCTTTTACCATAAACGTGCTTTGACGACAGATAGCTAAGGTTTCTTTTTTTATCCCTTTCCGGTACTTCATTATTGAGATCCAATTTCATTTGTCTCATTGGCTCTAAGTTTTTTTGCGAAGGAGGGGGAAGATTTGAGCCTTCCTGCAGCAATATGTGTGACGTAGAAAGAGTCGAAGAATGCTCTTTCGGTGGATAGATTAAGTACCTTTCTATAGATCTGTTCTAAGCTAAACACACATCTCTGATTAAAAAAGTAATGTCAACAGTAAAAGTATTCTTAGACACTGTTGGTTTATTACCTGTGTGTTACATTTGATTTTGGAAAGGCAAAGAGCTGAACTTCTAGAGTTAACATTATACAAATTCATCAATAAGATCAGTGGATGAGAAAATTTAAGATAAAAAACCGATACAACAATCAGGGACGTGTGTTTTAGGAGGGGGGAGATTTTTTCAGAACCATTATAAAAACTTTCATTCTTGTAGCTCTAACAGCTGCAAATAGCTTATTATATTAAAATTGACCTGGTTGGAATCTTTGAAAGTCAAACTTGTTTTCATTCTTTGAAAGCTAGTTCAAGTCAAATCAGCCAGAAAAAAGGGCCAGAAACCACTAATTTATTCTGCCATGGTTTTACACGAGAACAAATGACATACCAAAATACGCCAAAGTTAGTTCAATTTAAGTTCAATGAAAAATCGCAGATTCAAGCTAAAGAAAAACTCAAAAAAATCAAGCTAAAGAAAAACTTTTGATACTAAAGTATCAAAAGTAAAAAAAAACTTAAAATTAATGGACAATGTTACAAACAACCAGTAATTTATTCTATGGCAAAAAAATCAAACAAGGATTGATATATAACAATTAAAGCTTGGGAAACAACACATAATTAACAAAAACGTAAAAGTGTGCGGTAGCTTCTCGGTACTTCCTCTATTATACGTTTCCATTGAGAATGTTCTATCTTTGCTAGCAAAAGGTGGTATAAAATGGATTTAGAGGGCAGAGAACGTAGGTTTCCACGGGCTCCGAGCAGGTTTTCTTCCATAAACACAACCAAGGTTTCCGAAACTTTTCTTACGAGCTCTTAAAAAATTTCACAGTACGGATACCATATCGGAGTATTGGAACCACAATTTCAAGGTTCTACACTGGAGCAGTTCCAGTCTCTTCCTATCGATGGATCTCAATATTTTTTCCAGGGAAGGGTTTCCTTCTATATCCGCAACGGCCGCTTCTTTGTTCATAAGCTTTGTGTACAGGTTTCTGAATTTCCTTATTTCTTCTGGCTGCAGAATTGATTCAGCAACACTGGAACATTTTTCGAGAAAGACCTCGGAAATCAGAATAGCTTACGGCTTTATCCGAGAAATCCCTTGGACAAATTGTGAGATGAAACGTTGATATAATTTATTGCATACGAATGTCATGAATGTAGTGTAGCTGTCATCTGTGCCTTAACTGATCTTCTAGACGATCCAAACATAATTTATCAGCCCACTTATTTGTATTTTTTTTTTATTTTACCAACAATCGACGAATTGGGGGACAATCAGTGCTAAAAGAAACCTGTCAAATTAAAATAAACAAGTGCATACTGATGAATATGAAACGAATTTTTTAGTAGACATTACATCAGGTTAATTCGATTTCTGGACTCAGCTCATCATTTTATGTCAGAATAATTGCCATCTGTTAGTATGGTGAAAAAGAGGTCACAACGATGAGAAGGGTAAAATTATATATTGATGATTATAAACTTTTTTCTGGTACATTGTTCATCAAATTTTCATTTTACGGGTTCAGCTCTTCATTTTACGTAAGAACGGTACTTCATATACAGAAAAACGAAAATTTACCGACAGTTCTTTTTTTAGAAATACTGAAAAAATTGATAAGAAAAGCAAAAAAACTAGTTTTGCGTCGACCTAGAATGTGCAACTTAGGATATGTTGCTGAGCTTTTTTTCTCTACAACATGATATAAAAATCATTTCTATTGCAATTTGTTTAGAGTCGACCCATATTTTTGGTTAGTTTGCCTATACAATATGCAGACTCTATGTCCTGTGTCCTCAGAGATTACAGTCTAATTTAAAAATAAATACCATACAGGCCAGTTTCCATAAAAATAAATGTTTTCTTATGCACATTTCCATGAGCATAATTTTTCGTAATACCGTATTTCCATATTATTCTAGTTGATTGACACAAAATACAAACAACATTTAGAAACTAGCGCTAAGGCACCTGGGCAATGTCAATGCAGAGGCGATATCCAGGGGGGAGGGGGTTCTCCCCACCCAATGTTTTGTCTGACTCGAAAACACGAAGTACATAGTCCATACCCGAGATAAAGCCTCAGCCGTCTCTCTCGCCACCGCTGCAACTAGTCAGCTAAATGTATCCACTCATGTCCTTAATCAAAAAGTGTTTGGTATTGTGAGTAACATCGCTGTTGTTGTGCAAAAATCAGAGCTTATTAGTATGATTCCCGGTCTCGTTGATGCAACTAAAATTGGAAGTTCCGGATCCTTCCGCCTTGAATTTCTAGACGATGCTGCCTTAAATAAAGCTGTAAACGAAGGTTTGTGTTTGGGATACGAGCTTTTTAAAATTAGACGTTTTCAGAAGTTACCTCCTAGATGCTACTGTTGTCAATCACCGAACCACATTGTCGTAAATTGCCCACTCCGATCGACTAATCAAAAGTGTTCCCGGTGTGCTGCTGGACATTGTAACACAAGTGATAATCCTTGCACTGAAAGCCCGAATTGCGCCAACTGCGGGGGAAATCATGTTTCCTATAGTCTCAGATGCCCAGTGTTAAAAAAAGCTCAGAAGTTGCCAGAAGTTACCTCCTAGATGCTACTGTTGTCAATCACAGAACCACATTGTCGAAATTGCCCACTCCCATCGACTAATCAAAAGTGTTCACGGTGCGCTGCTGGACATTGTAACACACGTGATAATCCTTGCACTGAAAGCCCGAATTGTGCCAACTGCGGGGGAAATCATGTTTCCTATAGTCTCAGATGCCCAGTGTTAAAAAAAGCTCTGAATAAGGATAAAAAATGATTGTTACTGGCAATAGATTTCACTTTGTTTCACTTAATATTAACGGAACCAAAGACAAAGGTTTTCTTATTGATAAGCTTCTTGATTATGATATAGTTTTCCTACAGGAACATTTTCAAACTAAAGCCAATACAGATTCTCTTAAACGGTCACCCACCCACCACACGTTTGTAAGTGAAGCTAAAAAAACGCTTGGTCGACCCTCTGGGGGCCTTGCAACTTTAGTTCGCCTCGCTAAAAAACCTGAGCTTATTTCTTCTTATCATAATTTACTGGCAATAAAATGCGGTAATATGGTCCTCATATAATGCGGTCATATGTCTATATGCCATGCAATCGCAAGAACATTTCTTCCCTATCTGTATTCGCGGGTTCTTTTAAGCGACTCAGGACACTTCTGCTAAGAGTGACCAATCAGTGAATAAATTGGATTGTGGCTGGTGATATTAATTCCTATCTTCTGTCCCAATCTGAAAGAAGTGACCTGTTTTTTGATGCTTCGCCTAGTGGCTATCAGTTAGTCAATAAAGATAAACAGTTTACCTACATTCATAACCGTGATGGTTCTAGATCAAACCTTGATCATATTATAGTTTCAAGGGGATCTCTCGTGGTTCCTCCTGTCATTGTTTTGGATGATAAAATTGAGGATGATCACTTGCCTTTAACTTGTGAATCTGAGTCGCCTGCTCTACTGGCTTATAACCGTTTTTCTTACCATAATAAATGGTTTGATAAACCAAATTGGAAACGAGTAAATTCTGAAGTTTATTTGTATGTTCTTTGCTCGTTATTATCAAGCCTGAAAGTGCCTTTTCACCTTTTACAAACCTCTGCAAGGTCACCGACAGCTAAGATTGATTTAAATTCTTACTATTACCAGATCGTGCATTGTTTGAAGTCAGCTGCTTCATTTTATGTTCCTGTTGAACGTGTTAGATTTGGCACCAGAAAACCGTTATGGAATGTGTGCCCAGAAGTGAAAAAAGCTAAACAACGCGCGAAGTTTTGGCTTCGCCTTTGGATTGCTTGTGATCGGCCCAAGTCTGGTGAAGTATTTAAAATTAAGCAAAATTCGAAACGTCAGTTTAGATCTTCTTTGCGTCAAGCCCGCCTGAATGGTTTGGATGGCCCCTCGGATCGGAAGTCTTGGTCCAATGTAATTAATAGCAGCAAGTGTTTGCCTGCTACCGTTTCGATTATCAAAATCAGTGATTTTGTTGCTCATTTTACTCGTGTTTTTTCTACATTTAATCATTCTATCCAGTCCATGTTTTCTTCCTTATTGCATAATACTGTTCCTCGAGTTCTTCGGCAAGTCCATATATTGTCAATATCTAGTGGCAATATCTATCGGGCTTTTAAGAATGTTAAGAAATCAAGTGCTCCTGATATGGATGGTCTGTGTTACAATCACTTCACCATTAAGTGTCCATTATTGTTAACAAACATTCAGCTCCTATTCCAGATGTGTTTAGCCCAGTCGTTAGTTCGAGATAGTTTTCTTTCGGGAATCGTAACATCAGTTTTGAAAAAGGGAAAGGACGCAGATCAGTGTTCCAGTTATCGACCAATTACAGTGTCCTGTTTCATGAGCAAGCTGTTCGAGTATGTCGTATTGCCTGAAGTTTTGACTAAATGTGATTTTTCTGATTATCAAGTTGGGTTCAGAGCCGGTTTTGGTTGTTTTCAAGCCCATCATATACTTGGTCAGTTGCTAGTCTCGGCAAAAATGCAAAAAAGGCCACTTTATCTTTGCTCGGTTGATATCTCGGGCGATTTTGACAATGTTGCACATTCGCAAGCGCTTCACTGCTTAGTTAAAGCAGGAGTTAATTCTTCTGTAGTAAAAGTTCTTCAATATTGGTATTCCAATTCGTTGGTTTGGTTAAAATGGATGTCTGATATATCCGAGCCTATCTCAGTAAAGAAGGGAGTCAGGCAAGGTAGTGTGCTGTCTCCATATATTTTTAGAACTATGCTTGCGGACTGTTTGCGAATGCTGTCTCCTACTGTGTTTTTAGAAAATACTGCTGTTAGTCACATTGGCTATGCTGATGATGTTCTGCTAGTTAGTCATACTAGGTCAGGCCTCACAAAGAACCTAAAGGTTCCGATTAATGCTTTGAGTATGATTGGGCTTTCGGTAAATGCTTCAAAATGCGAGTTTCTGTGTTTTAATACTTCTAACCCTGCTCCTTCTTTACATGTTGGTACAATGCTACTCAAGTGTGTCTCAAAGTTAAAATGGCTTGGGATTACTTTTTCTGATACACTTTCGACTACATGCTTGTCTCTGGTTGCTAGTGCTCTGCAGTGCATTCGATTCTCGTGTGGTAAAATCTCGCCTAATAGAGGGAGGTACAGCCGCCGAGGCTTATGTAAACTTTACCATAGTTTTTGTTCTCCTTCAATTCTTTTTCTTTCCGGTTTGCAGCCTCTAATGCGCAAAAAAGACCGTCATCAGCTAAGGAGAGGCTATTTTAAATATTGTAAATTCCTACTATATTTGCCAAGGTGGTACAGAAATCACAAGATTATTTCTCATTTTGGACTTATCGACCCTCTAGTGATGCTTGACATCATCGCTAAGGACCTGAGGACCAATACTCCAAGGAAGATATGTGCCAGTGACCCCCTCACTTATTTTTTTCTAGATTAGTGATTCTATGGATATTGTTAAGTTATTTATATTGTGTTTGCCTTATTATTTCCTTGTGGATAATATTATTTTGTTTTTTTCTTTTTTTACTCCGCATTTATTTTATATTGCGGGTTACAAATAAACTTACTTACTATACATATAAACGAGTTATTGATGGGTTTTTAAAGTTTTTTTTGCCCCCCCCCCCTCCCACCCCCAAACGAAAATCCTGGATACGCCCTTAGTCAATGCATATGCCAATCACCTAAGCTATATGTAGCAAATTCAATAAATCTAAGCTACCTTAATCAATCTAGGTCTTCCAAGTTTGGCCTTTCAAAATGAAAATCGGCCATTTTTTCATAAAATTAACATTTTCTTGTGTATTTTTTTTTATTGTTTTAATGTCCAAACGGCACTGCTCGTCGCCTCAGCAGTGCCAATACAAATAATTTCGTGAGTTTGTACAGTCAAAACCGTGAGAGAAAAAAAAATACTGGAAGGCGACCTTGATTACTGTCACCCATTGAGCAGATTATACCACAGTAAATAGCAAAATATTGGACTAGATTTCAGAACTCAGAGTATATTGTGGTGGAGTATGAGGGTACGTCATTATTTGCTCCACACCTGGGAATCTCAATTCATAGCTTTTTTTATAATCTGAAGTTGGCTATCTCAGAATTTTCGATTGATAGCAGCTTGTCCTCATTAGGGCAAAATCAGAGTTCGGTGACACAAAATGGCAGCAAACGCCACTTTCCCATGGCAGAATATTTTTGGTTAGTTTAAAAGGACTCTAGAACTTTCAATATCCCTTCGAATTGTCCCTCGCCCGATCTAATAGCACTATCGGTCCAACATGATTACCCGTTTGAAAAAAAAACACATATCCGTTATCTTTCTTCAGGTCAAAAAAACAGATTCCTGTAAACAGGAGCTTGAAATCTTCAAATTAGGGCTCTATAATATGCAATATCTAATTGTGTAACTTCTCTTTAGACCATTTCCCTTTTCGGGGGTGTTTTCCCATTTTCCGAAATTCAGGCAGATTTTCTCAGACTCGTTGCGTTTGCTATGTAACATTAAACTGTATTAGTCGTTATCAACATCTCTTTTTAGAGCTTTAGTTACTATTGACCCGAGTTGCTACTTATTTACAGTTCATTAACAAGAACTGTTTTATTCTACACCACATATTCTACATGTATTCTGGAATACAGGTAGAACAATAAAGAATCCCTTCTTTTTTATTCTTGTTATTTGTTTTAATTTCTCTGTGGTTGCTTAAATTTACCCGTTGGGAGAATTTCCAATAATGGGGGGGGGGGGATTTTCCACAGAAGGAAATTTATGGGGGGAAGGGAATATTCCGGACCCCTATTTGTCACGTGTCGAAAATAGTCGTCTAAACTCTTTTAAAAGAGTGAAATTCAAAAGCTTAATATTTTTATTGCTTAAATTTCAACAGTACAAGTTAGGATAAAGCAACATCCATTTACTCTGCAACAAACCAAAAAATTCATACCATTCATACGAGTGCTTCTCTTTATAAATTACATTTTCTTACATAGACCTAATAGTTTTCTATTGTTTTTTTCGCAAAAATTTGTGTTTTGTATTTTTGGGGGGAAAAAAGATTGAAAAAAAATTCTGATTATTTACTGAACTCATTAATGCAATTAATGTATTTTTTTCAAACTTAAAGTGATTATGAAAAAATACTAGGCGTAAAAACAAAGAAAAATAATACAACTTTAAAGGAGCATATAAAACTACGGTGGAAATTTTTTGAAGACATAAAATTTTATTTCACGCTTTTTATCGAAAACACGAATAAGCTAAAATTTACACATAATACCTTAATTACGCTGAAGACGATTATAATGTTTGACTTATTTCAGAAATAATTATATTTCAATTGCAATTTTTGTGTGTGTTGAATTCATTTGTTTTTTCAGGTTTATTCGCACATTTTTCATTTTCATATCCTAAATATTATTGTGCAAAAATAATATGTGATAGAAACATTCTAACTGCAAGTTTACCAAGCATTTCCTAAATCCGTTAGGAAAAACGGAAAAACTTTAGGAAAAAGGAAAACATCGCTAGAAACGATTTGATTATATTTTCCAAAATTAAGCTTAAACATTACATTAGAAACTTCCCTAGATGAATCTTTTTTTTTAATCCAAAGCAACCCGATTTCAAGAAAACAATAATTATAGACATTATGTGCCAAAAGTGTTCAAAATGCTCTGATTGCAAGTGGAAATCCACCGTAAAAATGGGTAATATACGGTAATGGGTAAAATGGGTAATATACGGTAATGAGTAAAATGGGTAATATGCGCATAAGAAACTTTTTGGAGGAATTCAATTGTGTATTTATTTGGAGCAGTTTTATTTGGTCAAAATCACATTGCACCAAATCAAAATTCTTTGCCGAGACCGCTTACTTTCACTCTTATATCAAAGGCGTTTAAGCTTATTTTAGTTCCAATTAGCTGACCAATTTCATAGCTATAAGAGTCACTGTAAAACATAAAAAAGACAATTGACAGCTAAGCATTTAAAGAATCGTTAACTTTACAGTAATAATAAATTGCTTCAATTGTATTTGAAAAGTATACTGACAAATGTTCTGAATTTTACATTCGTTTTGACTGACGTTTTCTCAAAATGAAAAGCTAAAATTGAAAGCATGTCCAAGTACGAATATCAGTTTAACACATAATTAACATAATCTATAAGTAAACCCAATAAGTACATAGAAACAATCTGATTCAAAACTTTATCAATTCTGTTTTCGGTCAACTGACAAACCCGTTTAGTTTGTCAAAATAAGAATGCAACCAGGTTAACGCTTTGCAACCCAAAAAATAAACACAATTACCATAATCTATACTGAGAAGCACTCACACTAGGAAACAAGGACGGCTTTAAATGGAATATTGTGCCCATTCAAGAAAAAGGCCACTTGAGTCACATACCTGTACATAGAACAAAGAACTAACAGAATCAATCAACTGTTGTACCAAGGGATAAAGTTGAGCACCAACATCAATTTTTTTGCCGAAGGAGCAAGCAGTGGAGCAAGAGGAGCAAGGGTTTAAATTTCTAACTTGGAAAAAGATGTTGATACTTTAAAACTAGCTTATTCTTGAAATTATTCCAAGAGATATTTTAGGCAATGGTAAGTCATTACATGATGCTCATTAATTTGATTTATATACAGCTTCTAATTAAAGTAGGATTTCTCACTTTAAACCCTTGTCGAGTTCTTAAATTACATATCCCAGAAAAAAAAGGCATTATAATACATGCCCAATCTCTTTCAGTTTTTTCTCCTATCTCAATGTAGCCCATCGTAGCCCACTTTTCCTCATGAAGGTTCCAGAAAAGTTCTGGGATCACTGGGAAGGAGTCACAATTTTAACACAGGATAAATTTGGGAAAAATCTCTAATTTTAGCAGCCCTTCAAAACTTTTTTATCCTTGTTGGATCCATACAGAAAATGGGTCATCAAAGGATCCCCCCCCCTTAACTATAGACAATGCCCCTTTCTTGTGTTTTGTTAGTATCTAGTAACTGCCTTTTTCTTATGGAACCTTCAGAGATCTTCTACGGACCATTGGTTGAAAAACATTGAAGACTCACAAATAGAATAAACGACTATTATAATATTCGATTATTTTATCGATTATTATAATAAACAATTTATTATAATATATTATGATAAATATAATAAACGATATGTTTATCAAGAGTCTCAATATAGCAGCCCCCCCCCAAACTCCATAATTCCCTTAAAGTGAGTTACAGCTCAAAGAACCCTCGCATACTATACAGCTATAGTAGCCCATAGTAGCCCACTCCTTCACATGGATATTCTACATTTATCCCACGGATAACTGATTTCTACCATAATTATTATTTAACTTTCAACATTTTCATTTGATCCAAATGGTGCTCAAACTTGATAATAAATTATTTTATGGATATTTTTTTAAGGATACAACAATTGAAATACAGAGTACAGCACTTGCAATGAATCAAAATCAACCAATCTAATGTTCCAACAACACATAGGAGTCTTGCACTATTTAACAAAGGTTTAGAAACTACACAAACATATTTATCTATGCCCATAATAGAACATATTCAACCTGACAGGTCTTCGATGTCTTAAGTTAACCTAACAAATGTTTACTATTCACTAGTTATACAATACCATGGTACTTATGTATTATACCCATTAGACTAAAGAAGTGAAGTTAGGTTAATCCTATTGAATAAAGTCTGATGAAAATAAAATACTTTAGTGAGAAAATTATTGAAATGAGGCCTCCAAAAGGCATGATATACAATGGTTTCTAACCTAACAAAACCAAAATAGTCACTAAAATATTTAATTAAAATACACCTACAATGTAGTGTATACATGTTACGATCAATTTCCGCAAATTGGTTAATGTCCAAATTCACCGGTGAATGTCCGAAACACCTTTTTTTCTCCTTGGATTTAGTTGCCAGTCAATTTTTCAATTTAATACAAAGTTTGATGATGGGAGGTTAGGTTAGGTTTGGTTACACGAGGTTAGGTTGGTTTAGGTTAGCTCAATTTAAGTGTTTAATCCATTTCTGATATTTAGAACCAAATTTAACCTAATCTAAACTAACCTAACCTAACTTTTACCATCATAGGTTGCAAAAGACTGAAAAGCTGACTCGTAAAGCTAATTGAATCGAAGCAGAGAAAAAGGAATTTCGAACATTCACTGGTGAATGTTGACATTAACTAGATTTCGGACATTTACCGTAACATATACACTCTCTCACGCTAAGCTTAAAGAAAGTACAGAAATAAAACGGTTGTCAGACGAAGACCTTGAGTGTGGTTAGTATAAGAGATGAATACCAATAACATAGATTTTAATTTGCCCCTGTTAATTCTGGTCTCATTATCATTTAAATTAAGAAAAAAACGATAGACATGGAAACTTAGGTGCATAATGAAATATTTATTAAAAAGGTAGGATTCAAAAATTACAATCATAGGATTTGGTCGCTAGATGTTACTATTAATTATCAATCACTAAATATAAAGTACGGTAATATATCAAACTTAATTTCAGTTAATTTTAGTCACATTATTATTTAACTTTTGTTGGAACTGATTCTGTGATTAAAATATTCTACATGTTGGATTAGCATCAAAAGACAAAGATCTAAACGTGACAATTAAGTGAATAAGCTAGTCAATAGTTACAAAGTGACGAACAGATTTCAATTTGCTTGTTTTAATCCTAGACTCATAATTAGTTACGTATTTAATTGCACCATTCTTCAACCTGGATTATCACCAATATTTAGCAAAATAGTTTAAAATGAACTTTACATCTAATTTCAAAATCAACTATGTTTGTAGTATTAGTAGAAAATTGGAGGCGCTATTTTTTGCTAGCTCGCCAAATATTAAAAAAATTTAAGGAAAAATGAAAAATTTAGTAAAAGTACCAAAGGAAGACTAGGAAAACGTTTTTGGCACAATACATTTTAAATATCTAACCATTTATACCAAAAACTCCGAAAAAAACAATATACACAAATATAAAGTTGTTTGCAATTTGTAGGCGTAGGCCCATGTATAGGGGATGTAGGGGAGGGGGAAGACGCAAAATCAGAATATGCAATTTTTACCTCCCAGTCGATGCGTACCAATTGCGTTATTATTTGTTGCCGATTAAAGAACGTACAAAAAATAGCCACTATAGCATGTTCGGGTGAAATGTATGTTGAAAAATTTGTTTTTTGAAACATATTTTTGTTTGAAATACCTATCTAATACCCTGCATGCATACCTGTCTAAATGCACCAAGTTAACAAGATTGAAGCAACTTTTTAGAAAAAAAACTGTAAAGAAAGTTCTTACTGTCGTCGTTTGTTAACCTTCAGAATAGTTTTATAAGTCAGAATAGTTTATCATACCGTTTTTTCTGAGGGTGTGGGGTGGAAGCACGACCCAAAATTATTTTTACCTCCCAATCATTGCGTTACAATTACGTTATTATTTGTTACCGATTAACAAAAGTATCAAAAAAATAACCACTATAACACGAAACGTAGTTTTACCGTTGTAACAAGTGGTGATAAGAAGAATAAACTGCAGAGCTGAAAATAAACAAAAAGAATTTCAGAGCGAGTTCGAACTACCCATATGAATTACCTTGTTTTTTCTTTATTTATTTAACTGATTATATTAAATTATTATTTATCGTCGATGAGAAGCAAAAATAGAACTTGTGACGAGAAATCACTAGTAGGACAAGAAACGGAAGGTTTTCGTGAAACCAAGAAAACTTATGCATATTCATTTTTCAGTTCTGTTTTGTTATTCATTCCAGAAAAAGGAAACGAATTAAGTTCAATGGAGATGCTTAATCTGACTTCCTTTACCAGTTTTTACAATCTAAAATATAGAAAAAAAAAACAATTTAAAATCCTTCATAATACCATTGAATAATAAACAGACCAACATCTTTAATATCATTAAGAATTTTAAATTGTTGACGTTAATAATTTCAAAATGTTAGTCACATTAAGAATTTAAACTGCGATGACTACAGAACAATGGAAAGGCTTTTAACCAGTTAAGTTGATTTTAAGCAAAACGAAATGTTAATAAAGACTATAAGAGTGGATCTTAAAAAGCTAAAAACAACTCCAAAAAGGAATGGTTACAACAAAAATAATAGATAAAATGGAATGAAAGTAAATACAAGCAATCACACTTAATACCTTACAAAGAAAAGTCACAATGCATGAAAATAACAAGAACAAAAATGGATAAATATCTACTTTAATATTCAAAACCTGAAATACCATTTAAAAGGCTATACTAAAGCAAACCTCTTCTGAAAGGGTTAAATACGTAGGTGAACTAAAAGCTTAAGATTTTAAATAAAAGATGGTACAGCTTTATAATCCGTGACAAAAATAAAATTAACGGCCGTATAAATTTTTTTAAATCTTTTTTTTACTTCATGCTGGGCAGAAGATAAAATAACAAATTTAGCTAATAGAGCACAAAAGATATCTGGTGGCCTTCACAATGGGTTATACATCAACGGGAAGTTAGAGTGTGGGGAGAAACTAAATTTACATTTTAAGTATATTTTTTTGGACAAGTGATGGGAAAAGAATAAACACAGTGCCTCCTACATGTATTTCAAATAAAGGAAATTTATTTGGGTACATGTTTCTCTGCACAGAAGATATAGTGATTCTAATGGAAGACCAGGTCATACCACTTCAATTTTGTGAAGTTAGTCATCAACGCAAAGAATAGGGGCTACTCATAATAGAAGAAACTCAAGATCGTCTTTGAGAAAAATAAAAGAAAAAAGCCAAGCCCATCTGGTGTAACCCAACGTAATCATGAAGTTTATTGTAGAAAAATAAATGACAATTTTGGTTGTTTATTTTTTTTATATCGTCCTTTAAGTTGACATGGAGATAACAGAAAAACTGGAACTGAAATAGCGCACTAGATTTATCTATGTACTAACATATTAGACAAAATATAAAACAAGAGAGGAAGCGGCTAAAAATCAAATATGAAGTTTTTGTGCAATATAGATTGTTGTAAAAAGTGATGCAAAATGAAAATATATATGGTCTTGTTAAGACACTCAAAATAAGGGGACGTTTCTTGGAGGGAGGAGGATTTCAATGAGTCAACAAGCAGAAAAAGGGTGAATTTAAATAGCAGACCAGGTCCTGCCACTTCATCTTAGACGAAGTTAGTCGCGAAAAAAATAGGAGGGGAAACTTATAATAGAGAGAACGTTTCCCCTCCCATTTTTCGGCTACTTATAGATGTAGGCTACTTACATATGTATATATGTATATAAATATATACATAAACATAGCAGTGCTCAGCAAACGCATAAAGCTCATTGTAAAAACCTAAATAATACTGTTTAGCTCTTTAATTATCAAATGATTAATAAAACATTACTATTTGACTTTGTTGTACCTTTTTTCTTATATTATCTTTAATATATTAGCATCCTTAATATATCACCTCAAGTACAACTTAATATATAAATATTATTACTAAAAAATAATATATTAATATATCCTTAAAATATTATGTCCTTATATTGCCGAAGATGAAGCCTGGGAGGAGGAATAAAACCACTTTATCTAAAAGGGCCAAATAGCTATATCTGTGTACTGACAGATCATAAAAAAGAAAAAATATCAATAAAAAGTTAGAAGGTGCAAAAAATCAAATCTGAGCAGTTATTTAATTATTTGTCGTTATGATACCTGACGTGAATTTACAAAATATAGGGTCTTTGCTGCTCGAAGATGCATGGAGGGAGTAAACCATAAAACATGTCTTTAATTAGATTTTTGAATGCCAATAATTTTTAGGCAAAAATTTAAATTTGAAAATGACAAAAATAGTTGGGGGAAGCTGGGGGAACATTGGGGCCCTGGAGGGGGACATGAGGCCCTAAATTGTCTCTGTATGTTATCTAGTGGCAAAGTATACGTTTCACTTGGCTCAAAGTTCTCTATCTGTGACGACAAAATTTGAACAGTCTCTAATTTATATTTTAATAGTGTACTTCTTGTTTTGGTCTGACGCTATTTTCAGGCCAGTCGTAAGCAGAGCTGAAGTAGAAATAGGTCCAAGCAATAGTCAGGATGTTGAAAGTGAACATATCAAATCGTCGCCAAATAATCTGAGTAGCGATTAGTGATAGTTTCCATTAAATTCAAACCCAATAGAAAAACAAATTACAAAAGTATTTCAACAATTAAAATAAAGTAAGACATTTTAACTTTTAAAAGATAGTTTAAAGGAAGCATTAAAAAGCAGTGTTAAAATGACAGAAACAAGTACATAGCTACCTTTTACATAATACCGATTAGTTAAAAAATACTTTTCATAGGACTAATTATACATGAACTTCTGGGTCTTCAGGTTGAGTAAGCAGGCTTGAGTAGGCACTACGTTTCTTAACCAGGTGAGCAACATCCGCAGCCTTTGTTCGCACCCAAGCAACATTCATGTAGATAATGACGGCAACTAATGTTGTTAAAATAATGCAGAGAATCGCAATCACTCCACTGGCTGTCTCAGATCCAGTCTATAAGTAAGAACAATCTTTGTTAAATAAATATATTACTTTCCAATACAAAATTCTACCTTAATTTGTGCTCAGTAGTTGAACTCAGTTGTGCCCGTTTCCTTCGAGTCAGAAGGTATCTCAGAGCTTACATCCAATTAGCGGTTTGTTGCTACACAAACCTCAACACAGGGCATATGTCCCCTCCCCTTATGGCCAGCTAAAAGAATCCAGAGCAGGAAAATTCAGAAAACGTATGGCTAATTAAAGCTCCTGCCAGAAAATTCACTGGACCTATAACCAATTTTTTTCTGTTTTGGCACAATTGTCACTACATATATTGCTGGGTGTATTACTTGGTAAATTTAATCATAACCAAACTCATACTTATATTTTTCACGCAATTTTTAGCTTTAGATAAGCAAGAACTGCAGTTTCCTAACTTTAGCTATATTTTTTACTATAGTAATTAATAGTCATTAATGTTGACTATTGACAGCGTCAATTAATGAGTAATATATCATGTTATAGTCGTTAATGATTAGTAGTCATTAGAGTTGAGATCATTAATCACTAAACAGATATTGAAGGCAATAATTAAAGCCAATATATGTTTTCTATACCAAACAATTTTCAGTTAGTTGAAAGCACAGAGTTAAAATAAAAAATAAAATAGAAGCCCGTTTTAGAAACGATTTCATATTCATTCATCAAAATTTTCATTTCATCAAAAAATAAAAGGTCGTTTTAGAAATGATTTCAGGTTCATTTTATCAAAAATAGAACTCGTTTTAGAAGCAATTTCACATTCATTTCATCAAAATTTTACTCTATTTACGTGGACATTTAAGCAAAAACATTGAGCACCAATTTTTTAGTGTTTCTTAATGTAGAAAACACTAAGACTACTATTGAGAAAATTCATTCGAAATTCAACAAAAATTCACTGATGGCCATTGTAAATTATAAAGGGATTCTTGATTATTTATTTCCTTCCTAATCTAAGCGTATTATGCTTGGTTCTCACCTTGCTGTCCTTTGAGGACTAGCATATCATTGAGCCGAAAGCGATAGGGCATTTCGAGGGGTGGTCCCCTTTCACAAATTTAATGTATACCAGGTTGTGCGTGCCACTGGTGCTGGTGCATGGTAATATGCAACGCGCTGCACCAAGTTTTCCATGCGTGGTACGAAAAAGCGTGGCGTTGTAGAACTGTTCCACGCTTGGTAAAAAAAAGTGCTAACAAGATTTATATGAGGTCGCGGAAAGTGGATGAACCCTCGAGTGTTCCTTACACATTTTGACTAAGTTACATAGCGAAGAAGAGTCCTCTTATATTTCTGTATCCACTCCTCATATTCGCAGGTTCATAATTACTTCATGGGTGGTAGGAGAGACTGGCTTTGTTTAGGGCTTTATAGCAAGGCTCGCTCAAGAAATTTTGTTTACTTTCAAATTAGGCGTTTATATGCACCAGAATAAAGCATTGCTTCACAAAAGATAGAGGAAGACAAAAGCTATGATAAAGACAAAGTATTTCAGCGTCAAACAGCTCACTGAAGGGCTTTTGGTTGTCTTCAGCTGTGGTTTACGAATATTTTCATATTTGAATTCTCAAATAATGAGAAATGTTTCCGTAAATCCTCCTTCAAACGAAACCAATAGTATCAGTCAATAATCATTTTTAGACGAAATTAATTAATTCTAGGGGGACAAAGCCAAGTCCATGAAAACGAATAAAACTATCTTTTCAACTTGGCTTAAATTTAATCAGAAACTAAATACTTGAAGGACTTTTGTTTCAGAGTCAAACGCCGCACATTGAATATTCATTTTGAATATTTGATTACTTAATTATTTCCCTCGAAACAAAGATTAGATTATCCTTGCCGGCCAACCGTCTAACAGGTCGTCCCCGTCTAACAAGTCAAATAATTAACAGGTCGTCCCCAAATGGGGTATGAGGATGTTGCAAGGAAAGATTTAAGGTAAACAGGGACTTCTTGGGAGGATGTAAAGAGGGACAGGAACTTGAAACAAGTCACATTTTCTAGGGATGTGCTGTGTCTTAGTTTTGTTGTGTTGCATACGCTCGGTAAGATGCATGAAATAAATATTGCTGGATAAAATGAATGAATGAATGAATAGTTAATTCTGAATCACACTGTTCATTTCTTGTAAACAATAATAGTACCTGAGCTTCTTTTGCAGCGCATAGCATTTCTTTTGCATCAATCACAGGATTTTGAATGTTTGAACTCGGGATACCATCACGACATCGTAAATATTCCTTATTCCGAACCGACACTTTTGTAGTTTTCAGCCAATGTTGGAAGTCTTTAATATCACAATCGCAGATGAAATAATTGTCCTATAAATTAAAGAAAGAAATTAAATAATTTATAATGTCTAAAAATAAATTAGGGCCAATTAGGACCACACTGGAGAGTCAACTAACACTTCTTGTTACAATCAATCCAGTTCTCGAGACCTGTTGGAAAAAGAATTATATAACTGAAGGATAAAACTGACATTAAATTACATCCATTAAAATGAAATTAGGGGAGTTGTTAGTTCTCTTGTCTACCTTTAGAAGTCAACCAGTATATTGCCAATGTCAATGTTGATCAGGGATATGCTTTCAAGAATACATTTCAAAACTGTGAGTAGCATATCATCACCTGGATACAAGCCACAATTTTTGGAGATACATAGTGCCCTAATTTCGTTGTGTTGTAAATACTCAGAACTACTAAGCTCTATAATTAAATTATGAATTCCGGATCA
>JAQQPU010001186.1:41442-87472 GCA_029168905.1 Artemia sp. Kazakhstan ARC1039 | reverse complement strand
AATGTCGCTCCTTACTTTCAGTTTAAAAAACTTGTTTTTTTTATTTAAAGTCTTCGCGTAAAGGATCGCGGTAAACTTTTAAAAGTTTTTTTTAAGATCCAAATTATGTTTTTCCATGACATTGTCCCTCCAAACGCTGTGAATCGCAATCGAAAATTTTGTTGCGTTCAAATAGAATATGTTCATACAATAACCGTACGGTCCAAATTTTGCACTGAGTATTTACTACTTGTTATCGCATATGAAGAAGACATGACTTAAACGCTTTAACATCGGCGTGGACTTGTATTTGAGTATTTGAGATTCGGCTAACAAAAATCGTGGCGTATAGAATAAATAAACCAGCACGCCCTTCTGAAAAGTTCCCCAATTTCAGTGACACTAGGCTCAAAAATAGCTTCTGCTGCTTTCAAATATGTGGTAAAATTTATAATTTGTTTATTATTCTTTTATTATTCCAAAACATAAATTTCTTTGTGGACGGCCTCAGTATAAACATCTCCATACCATTTTGAAAAATACCACCACCATGAGGATTGTACGAAATGATCTTTGTTGGGGGGGGGGAGGCAAAAGCAAACGGTCATAAAAAGAAGAGAAATGAAAAAGAAGATTAAACCAATTTAGAAATATCTTAATTTGCACTATTTTACATATGCTTAATTTCCAACTTTGAAATCTTGCACACTGCTCAAAATTAAATCTAAAGAATCTAGATTTCTCCTATAAATTACTCGCCTAATCAACAGCAAAACCTTAAGAAAAAGGCTAAAACATTCATAAGAGAATGGAAAGAAAACTTCAACAGAGCATCAAGATTGAGGTTAGAAAATCGAGTCCTCTACGTTGTCAAGATCTTTTTTAGCAAGGAAATATACGATCTTCGCTTCTTTTTCCACTGAATAGAAAACATTTCAGCCAAACACGTCCAATTTTTCCTATAGTTTCGAATAAGCTTCATATAATAACGTCTTTGCTCTTCTGATGAAGTTGGAATAAATTTGAAATTGAAGAATTGATAAATTTTTATTTATGGACTCCTTTGACAGCACCAAATTAATTCATTGACACCACCATCTAACCGAATTCAAAATTGGCATTCACCCGAATCAAAAACGCCAACTACCCAAAAATGGCTTTTAATTGGGTGGTGCAGCTTAATTAAATTTCCTTTGCTTTTTTAATTTTGAAGTGTGTTCTACTTTTGGTCTGAGTACAAATTAACATCATTGAATTTAGATAAGGCCATATTTAGAAACTAACTTTAAAGCATGTATTCCTTTCTGGCTTATAAGCTAGGTCCTCAAGAGTAATTGGGCTTCCAGGCTTGTATTATACTTGAGGGTAACCGGAGAAGGTTGGGAGTTTTGGGGTCTAGCACTTTTAGAACTCGGCTAAGGAGAAATACTTTTCAACTCTTCTTTTGTAGGATGACATGGGCTAATCACTATCTTTGGCCATGCGGGATTACAGAAGTGTTTATCGAATGATTAGGCATGTTTATAGACTGATGAAGTCATCCTTTTTACACTTCAAAAGTTTTTTATCGTTGCATTTTAAGCTCATTTAACCTGTTCCGTATTTTAGGTATGTCACGTATTATCTAGCTAATCTAAGGGACATTTCATTGACGCTTGATATTTCTCTCTGAAAATCAATATTTCATGTTTACATCAGAAGTTTGTATGATACTGAATACTCAACCACTTGAGTCACAACAGATTTTGATTGCTATGTTTTAAGGCGAGTAATTTGTGAATGGTCATTTTATTTCTATAGATAATAATTAAAAAAAAACTTGTCAACAATTTTTGAAAAAGAATACAAACCAAAATGAGAATAAAATCGTTGATAAAACGTGTGCAGAAGGGGGGGGGGGTCGTATTGGGATCTCACATTCCTATATAGATTTGAAAAAATGCCAAAAACAATAATATGGGTGTTTAGCCTTAAACTGATATTTGTATCAACCCCTTGCAGAACTCTATTGATCAAAACAACACATAATCGCTTTTAAATACCTAGAGAGCAAATCCAGGGCAAAGCCGAGCAAATTTTTTTGCTTTGAAGGAAAAGGTCTACTTTTCGCATTTCCTTCCCTCAGAAAACTATAGGGACAACAATGAAACACTACAAGTCTCTGCTACATCAATAGTTCCAATAATTTGGAACTAAAAAAAAAAAAAAAAAACAAAGAAAACCGCCATTTACAACCGTAGATATTTTTTTTCCTACTTGTCAAAAGCCCTTACAAAAACCTCAAAAATCTATATACTGGGATATATACTAGGTATATTAGGTTTTCGTAACTTGCGAAAACCTAATATACCTAATATACGTATTCTATATGAATATAGAAGTTCGTTACGAAATTTAATTCGTAAGTTACGTATATTTATTACTAATGAAGAGGTTCGTAAATAAAATTAAATAACTATCGAGAAAGCCATTTAACCAAAAAAAGTAAAATTAATATGCAAATTTCGTTTGAATTATTCATGTACGGTGAGCCAAAATCAAAACTTGCATTAATTCAAAAACGTTCAGAAATTAAATAAAAAAAAAACAATTTTTTTTAACTGAAAGTAAGGAGCGACATTAAATCTTAAAACGAACAGAAATTATTCTGTATATGAAAGGGACTGCCCCCTCCTCAACGCCTCGCTCTTTACGCTAAAGTTTGACTCTTTCTCACAACTCTTTTTTTTAAAACAATAAAAAACTTTAGCGTAAAGAGCGAGGCGTTGAGGAGAGGACAACCCTTTTCATATACAGAATAATTTCTGTTCGTTTTAAGTTTTAATATCGCTTCTTACTTTTAGTTAAAAAAAACTTGTTTTTTTTATTTAATTCAGCAATCAAGGGCTTAGGGTATCGAGTTTCCCCGAAGCAAAGCGTGAACACCAAAGATATGTGCACCTTAATTTTCTGCCTTTAGTTAAATTCTAAAATTTCTCTCTCTTTGTTTAATTTTAGATTTTAAAAAAGCTTTGAATTCAGAATTCTTAAATAGCAAAAAGCCCACCCATTTGCTTTGTATAACTCCGAATCTGGAACTTAAACACAAAGACGACATGACAGATTATCACACAACATAAAGCAATAAAATGTATAGTGCTATGGCAAAATGACTGAAATACTTGAAATTGCAAACTTAACATCTTCGTAAATCATCATTTACAGAAAAAAGTAAAGATTCTTCAAATCGTGTCTCCAAAAAGTAAATCTTATCAGTTATAAATGTATTTTTGCCCCAGTTTATCCATAACAGAACATTGAAAATTCACCATTCACAGCACGCAAATAAACCAAGCAAAAAAGTTTAACGTTGAACTTGGAGGCTATAAAGAAACAAAATGCATATTAATTTGTACTTTTGGAAAGTCTACGGTATAAACCAGAAACAACGCTGATAAACGTGAAGTTTTTTAATTGGATATAATTTAAACAATAGCGCTCAGGGTTACAGCTTATTAAAATATTCACCTGTCCATATTTTATAAACTATTATTGTTATAGCACTTTATTTAAAACACAAAGCACATGGTTTGGCAGTTAAGCCTTTATATGAAAATTGGACTTAGTTATGCAGAAATAATACAGAAAAATAAAAATCCTGACCCAGGATTTATTGATACAGCATCATCTTCATCCAAGTAAAAACGTTTTCGTATTTAATCGGATACTTCATTCGCTTTTTATCGCAAATTCATGGGTTATGAGATGAGGGTTTTGCTCGCGTTGAAGTATTTTAAACGAGTCCTTGAAGAAGAATCGGTACTAAAAATCATAATATTCATAACATGCGCATGAGAAATGTCAATGATATTCATGCAATGCTTATCCAAATTTCTGTAGTTTTATTCCCATAATACAAATGACTCAAAGTACCTTATTCCTAAAAAAACATGATGCATCTAAAACTGCACACAAAAAAGAGAAAAAACTGCAAGCAAGTAAGCAAAGGGGGCCTTTGGGACCATTATCCCTCCCAAAATCTTAAGAATATTCCTAAATATTTTTAAACTTTATAGAGCTCCTCAATTTTTTTATTTTTCCCGAAAACACCCCCCCCCCCTCCCTCAACTGAAACAAATTCCTGCGTAGGTGCCATTTAGACATACAATCACTCAATTAGAATATAAACTCATTATAATGCTCAATGTGAAAAATCAAGGCAAATTTCCATAAGGTGCTTATTGGGCAAATGTGCTAAAGAAATTGGCCGAGGGAAGCCTAGTTATTCTCTTGGTTCATAACAACCCAGTATTTTCATGCTTTGATCGAGTGATTTGCTTCTGGTTTTATCTGCAAAACGCCGCATGAAAACACAGATTTTTGGGTTCTTGAAACATGCTTTTTAGACTAAGGAGGGCAGTCAAGAAGTCAGCTGATGAATTAGAAAAATTAGCTCGCTTAGATATAATTCACATTTACCAACAAATAAAGCAAGTACGATGGCTGATTTCAGCAGAATCATAATTACATTAAAACTGCATTTCTTGAAATACGTGTATTATTCTTAGCACTGTTGCATACACATCTATCTACTCTTTCACCGTTGGTGGTTTAGTTCTAATTTTCTCAATTCAAAGGCCATGTAGGTTGGATACTTTCTGCAGAGCTACGTCCGATTATCATTATGCACTTCTATACCACTGTGCACTTGTAACACTTCTGTAACACTTAACAAGTCTTCTGTACCAGACTAGAATGCCCATCGATACAGGACATGGGCAAATATTACTTCCTTTTCCGAGACGAAAACAGAGGAGCTTCAGGTGCATGTACAGGGGTATTTAATGTCGAAGTTATTAACTGATCCTCCGGGGAGTTCACATCAATTAGGTAATCACTTTCAAGTAGAAAACTGCTGTCGGCTTCTTGGTCTGACTCAGATCTGAAAAAGCTGTGATCGTCGTATCCAAGGTCCAGGACAGGGTTGTAAGTTATTACTTCATTGCCTAAAATAAATTAAATATTGGACTTAGTTAAAGACAAAGCCTGTTACATTACAGAAAAAGAAAAAATTTGCGTGAATTTTGGAAGAGACTCCATAAAAAGAAAAAAAATAAGAAACCGTCATGTTAAGTGAGCACAAGACTCTAGAGGGTATTTCCTCCCTTATCTTTCACCAACATGAAGACATTACACCAACAAGAGTTAAAATATAATGAAAATTTGCGATTGCTGTAACCACGAAAATATTCATGCACAACTGAATAGATTTTATTTGGAAACCTTTTCGACGTCTTGCTTCAGTTCGGTAATACTTTTCTCAAATTTCAATATTTCAAATTTTGCTTCGTTCTTATTCGATATTTAAGTTTTCTCTTTTTTAGTTTGTTCTGTGACAGTTTTGACATCTCGCCAAATGTCCTAAGGAAATAGTGACATTTCTTTTCATTATGTTTACTGGCTTAGAAATATCCTTATTTTTCCAATGTGTTGGTTTTTCTAACACCAAACTTGTATTTTGTCCCAGCTATATTAGTCTGTGATGGGTTTAAATTGTACTTCAAGTAGTCACTAGGACAGCTATAGTGACGCACCAATTAAATTAAGGTTTCGTATCTTATTAAACAAAGAGAATAATAAAAAGGAGATAATTGACTTTCCTTTAATTCAACATATCAATCCACCGGCGGATAAATAATTCAGGATATATTGATGTCAAAAATACGTTAAGTATGTAGTCACATAAATGGTCAAACCGGATTCTGAAAAAAAGGTAGCAAACCACTTTTTGATATTGATCCTTATTTCGACGTAATAACCTACTGAGTCTGCAACTTACGAGTGAATCAAGGACTTTTACACGAAAACCTAACAGAATATAAAAATAAGATATCACCAATTCAACTTCTGAACCCCTCAAACCACCTTAACTTTGTTCAGTTCAGATCTGAGAGTCAGAAATTGAGCAATTATAACCGAAATTGTATACAGATAAAACTGAACAGGCTACCAAACCTAAATCATTTTTGATACAAAAAAAAAAGAAAAAGAAAACAAAACAATAAAACCTTCAACTAAATGTTACTTGCTGTTAAATGACCTGCTTCGTAACGATATTAGGTGATGTACGTGTACTTTCTTTATGCCACGCAACATTTGATACAAATAATGGAAAGCTGCAACACGATCAACGTCCAAATCTCTCTTAGCATCCATTAATTGAAAATAATACAAAACAATAAATGAAACTGTAGAAAAAGGATGGTATCCCAGCAATTGTATTATCTCGAGTATGATGAGTATGAACTTAGGACAGAGAAAATGATTTTGTATTACGAAAAGATATTGTTCAAGTTCTTAGCTTAAAATCTCTAGAAAATTTCTTAGGGAATATTTGAGTTTCTGTGCTTGGTAAGAGTGGTCTCACATTGCAAGTCTGTACCGTAAGCTACTTAACGTTAAACAGTCTTTGATCGGTCAACTAAAAAAAAACAAAACATCGACCTATCACTAACATTCTTCTGGATTTAAGCGAATCAGCGTGAAAGGCTTACTCGCCAATGTGAAACCACTTTAATACTTCATTACAAACAGGTTTAGTAATGTGTGATCTTTATTTTGTAACAAAGATAAATTAAGCCAAAAAAAAAGGAAACCAAAGCAAAACATCAGGGTAATAACAATTCAAACAATAGAAACCTCACAGTCAAACAAACTTACAGTTACATTGCTCTTCCTTTATACAAATGCACACATTTCTGGATAATTTATAAACATTTTCCATGTGTACTTGACAAATTTGTGTCTAAAGCACCCCTTGTATTTGTTAATTTGTCGAAAAGTAGATGTATTTGCTAATTTTTTGTCGATCATTAAATGCATTAAAATAGTCACTCGAATCGACAGCACTACTTGATCACAAAGTGATATCTGAATCTGAAGGCGCTTTAGGCTACTCACGTAACGGGAATGATTAACAATAATAATAACGAGCGTCAATAATTATGATTATTTGATACTATAGTATCTAACAATTACAAATTCTTACTTCTTACACCTGGCATGGCTGTAAAGTCAGTAGGTGGAAATTCTCATCTGAGCAGTCTAAGGCACACAGTGTATAATTAAATAAATAATAATAAAAAAACAGAAACAAAAAAAAAACCTGACAATCTTTGAACTTCACCAATGCGGTCTAACAAAACCTTGACAATAGAAAGAGACATTCGCATGTATAGATGCATAGGTATCACACCTACCCATAAAGAAGAATCCTCCCCAAAATTGGCCCAAGAGACACCTCCCCCTCCACAGAAAAATACTATAAGACACACCCCTTCCCCCAATGATTAACAGACAAAAAAAAGAATTGCATTGAATATACACATATCTAAATAGAGTTAGAACTTTACCAGTAGTGTTCAAGCCATCCTTGATCATAGGGGCAATTACGATGATGTCAAAATACATAAATATATACCTGCTCATAAGGTATCATCGACTTTACTAATGCCGTCATTATCAATACTTAGACATCAATATCTATAACTCTTAGAGCATTCTTGTCAATATAGAAGTATAGAAGTTTCTCGATCTTCTTTTTGTTTTAGCTTTATGGGGCGAGTTGTGATTTTTTTTTTTTAGAATAATTCATCATACGACAGTAATAATGCAATCCTTCCTTTACAAGTCTAACAGTATCATTTAGGGCTAGCGGTACTTCGCTTTAAACTAAGCTTTAGAATTGGAATTTTAAATCACTTTGAAGGTAAACTTGCGTGTAGGCTAAGAGAAAGATTTCAATTTTTAATTAACTAAACAAAGCTAAAAAAAGGTTAGTAAAAACAAAAGATGACAATACTGACATGGCATCGACAATAGACTCAATGTCGATGAGTATAAGGATTCTATCTACAGAAAAAAATGAGACATTATGTTCATTATTGAAAACGAAGTGCGAGCAAATGACCAGCTAGTTGGTATAATCCATTTTCCATCCACCTTCACCTGCCTGAAAAATAGCAACTAATATTTCTCTGTTAAATTTAAGTTGAGGTATAATTAGAATATTATTCGGCAATACTTACCGGTTTTCGAGTTACTTGATTGACTTGCAGATGGCATTGGCATTGGCAAAGCTGAGTGTAATGAATCATCAGTGTCAAATAGCTACAAAAGTGAATAGTCAATAAATACATTTGTTTTGAATGTATATTGGACAATATCTTAACAAAAAAATTATGGTATTGTTACGCCTCATCCAAGGTCGAATCCCACATTTCACAGTTTTAATGGAGACAAAAATTAGACTTGTAAGCTTTTTATGGGAACACTTTTTTGATGGTTGAAATGAAATAAAAGAAAACTGATGATATGGTCATGCAAATAACCAAAAACGGTTATCAATTCTATTACGGGAAATTTCAATAACAGGGATAAGAAAACAGCTGAAAAAATTACAAATCAAATGCTTTTCTTTGCGCCATTCACAAAGTTAGCTTAAAGATACAAAAAAGATTATTATTACGATTAAATATAATGAAATGGTCAACAATAAAACCAATGTTTAAAGAGTAGAAAATGCAAAAAGGAATTAAAATATCTTATCCTGGTCAACCCGGAATTTTCTTGTACTAGTAAATTCTACTAGTTTCCTGTCTAGTTTATCTAGTGGGATATTTAATTTGCTAATTATCTTGGTATGAAAGAAGGATTTAACAGTGAGCTAGAGCTCAGGCATTTCTATTTAAACTCCACACTTACCTCATGTCTTTTCATTTCATAGTAGATGGAATAAGCCGGCTTAAAATATACTTTTAAGTGGTGAATGATGAACCAAAAAGTTTTTAATACCCTTTTTGAACTACTGCATTTTCCGGACGTTTGATCTTTGGTGAGGCACAATTGGTAAGCTAGTACTACCAAAGCTGCTGACAACTGAGTAGCGTTCGCCCATCATCCATAATACTCTTTTCATTGTCATCCATAGCGGTGGTCCTTGACCCCCCCCCCCATAACAATTTTATAAGAGTAACATTTTTTACCCCTTTCCTTAAAGTTCCAACCTTCTTTAAATCTTTTCCAATGGCCTCTTCCTGTTCCATTCATATAAATCCGGCTTTTTGCAAGACCCCAGATGAATCCTCAAAAAGCGAGCTTTCCGGCACCTAGCATCCTTCATTGATGAAACGGGACTCGACAACCTAAGCCTCTTTTTCGATAATGGAATTAAATTACATTCTGTGTAGAGCTTGTACTTTGAGTAATTTGAATTTGAGATGTTGTAATTGTACAAGAACTGTGTAATTTGAGATAAAAATAATCCATAGAAAAAGAGGTAAGAAATAATTCTGCTGAATTCCTGATTCCACACCGGCCAACTACTAACTTCACTTCCAACCTTTCCAACACCAATAATATTATTCTCATAAACAGCATTAGTTGTTTTAACCTACTCACCTCGTATACTATGCAAGTATAGGACTTGTGCTAAGGCTTTTTTATCAGCTTAATCAAATACCTATTAATAATCTATGAGACCCAGGATAAAAGGGGTTTCATAGTTCATATGCTCACAATTACTCACGTAAGCATAAGAATTTGATCAACAAACCGTCTGTATTTTCTTGAGCCACACTACTCTTTACTTAAGACCTTAAATATAGCCTATTTTGTCCAATAAGTGCCACACTACCAAGCCCCTTGCTTCCCACCAAAATCAAGCGACCAAGTCTATAATTACTTCATTCACTCTTATTACCTAACTACACAGCAGTCCTATTTCTAAAATTCGTTTACCATACTATCAGACTCGAAGCCTTATTATTTTTCTAGTCTTTTACTACCGCCTCTAACTTCTCCTTGCTAAATAAATCTTTCTTCACTTCCAAATTACCAAAATTCATGTGGCTAGTTTCTAAATGCTCTCTTAACCCTCTCTGTGTTGCTAATAAGAGAACCATTCATATACTTAACTATGACAAGTCTGGACTCCCATTTCCTCTCAATGTCTTAAAATGAATAGAATATAATTTAATTTAAAAATGTCCCTCACAGCATGGTTGCCAATTTTGAATTTCGCGTCATAAATAGCATTAGTACACATATATCGTATCAAAAAAGTATCACAAAGTATTCGAAGTCAGTATCACAATTCACGATGAATTATGGAATGTAAACAACATAACGATATTTGCTTTGCTGTTCAGTTTATGCTTCACCTTATTAAGGTCCTACTTCAATGTCCTTAGGTATATGTTCCTTATAAAACAAGCCTTCAACTGTAACTTGCACCATAAGGACAAAGTACTTATATCATTGCAATAATAAGTCTCAGATCTATCTCTTCACCGAGCCAGAATTATGATACCACTTAGAGAAGGATCTAAACTTGCTTTGAAAAAAAAAATTACGAAAATCGTCCTTTTTTCAACGATTTTTAATCTGTTTTTGACGAAATTTTAGCCAAAAAACCCTGTACAATAAATCTCAAAATATAATCCGGTAGATATATATAACTAAATCTCAGCTATGGAGTGACAATAAAATATTCGTTTTTAGTTGATGCATTAAAGCCCTGGGAGAGCAGAAAAAATAACATACCAAACTTTCACATGGAACATACATTTTAAGTAAGGAGTCAGCATTAAGTTCATGAGTCAGGGTACAAAATATCTCAAATTTAAGAAATTTAAATCGTCTAAAACTTATATATATTGTAGCATGACAGTTTAAAAAAGGACCAAAGGACCCAATTTGGTTCCTTCAACCGACTTAAAATATAACGGGGAAAATTCTTCCTTAGGGAAGTTATTCCCGCTGTTTAAACCAACAAATTTCTTATTATTTTCTAAGCTGGTGTCTAATTAGTTCTTAAGATAACTGTTACAAAAAACAAGTATGCCTTTCAGAAGATAGTAACTTTCTCGTGGGAGCCACCAGGAAGAGGCCCGGGGATGACAACCCCCCGGCTTCTTCAAGAAGATAAGAAGACATTTAAAAAATATACTAACAGCGGAAATGAGAAATACCCCCATTTAAATCACAGACAGCGCAATCGCGCTGCCTAAGTAAAGAACGATGTTGGCACAATGTATTTTTTTTTTTTTCATACCAGGGCACTTCGTATCGAAGGAGTTGTCGTAGAAACTTCGAAAAGGGCTCATTCGATTGGAAATTAGAGTGGCTTGTGCCCTTTTTAATAGTCAAAAGTGATTGGAGGGCAACTAGCCCCCCCCTGCCCATCATTCCCCTAAACACACCCAATCAAAATTTTGAGATAGCCATGTTGTTCAGCGTAGTTGATTTCCCCACAACCCTCAGGGCAAGGGTTTTAAGTTATGCCCTGGGGGCATATAAGAACGATGTTGGCACAATGTATTATTTATTATTTTTTTTCCTTTAGACCAGGGCACTTCGTATCGAAGAAGTTTTCGTAGAAACTTCGAAAAGAGCTCATTCAATTGGAAATTGGAGTGGCTTGTACCCTTTTTAATAGTCAAAAGTGATTGGAAGGCAACTAACACCCCTTCCACACCCACCATTTCCCCAAACACATCCAATCAAAATTTTGAGATAGCCATTTTGTTCAGTGTAGTTGATTTCCAGATAGAACTTATGTTTTTGAGGAGGACACTCCCCCACAACCCTCAGGGCAAGGGTTTTAAGTTATGCCCTGGGGGCATATAAGAACGACGTTGGCACAATATATTATTTATTATTTTTTTCCTTTAGACCAGGGCACTTCCTATCGAAGAAGTTGTCGTAAAAACTTCGAAAAGGGATCATTCAACAGGAAACTGGAGTGGCTTGTGTGGCCACATATGTTTTTGAGGAGGACACCCCCATAGCCCTCAGGGCAAGGGTTGTAAGTTATGCCCTGGGGTCGTACAAGGTTTTTATAGAAAGCGTTGTCGTAGAAAATTCAAATAAGGCTCATTCGATTGGAAATTCAAAGGGCTAGTGCCCTTTTTAATGGTCGAAGTGATTGGAGGGCAACTACCTCCCCTCTCACGCCCACCTTTTCCCCAAACACATCCAATCAAATTTTGAGATAGCCATTTTATTCAACGTAGTTTTAAGTTCTGGAATTTAGGCCTTTTAGGATGACAACCCCTCCCCCACAGCCGTCAGGGCAAGGGTTGCACGTTATACCCTGGGGGCATATAAGGTTTTTATAGAACGCGTTGTCATAGAAACTTCAAAAAGGGCTCATTCGATTGGAAATTGAAATGGCTAGTCCACTTTTTAATAGTCGAAAGTGATTGGAAGGCAACTAACACCCTTTCCTTGCCCACCATTTCCCCAAACACATCCAACCATAATTTTGAGATAGCCATTTTGTTCCACGCAGTTTAAAGTTTAAGAAATTATACCTTTGAGCAGGACACTTCCTCCACAGTCTTCAGAGCAAGGGTTATAAGTTATGTCCTGGGGGCATATAAGGTTTTTATTGAAATCTTTGTCGTAGAAACTTGAAAAAAGGCTCATTCGATCGGAAATTGAACGGGCTAGTGCCCTTTTTAATAGTCGAAAGTGATTTGAGGGCAACTAACCCCCCTCTCACGCCCACCTTTTCCCCAAACACATCCAATCAAAATTTTTAGATAGCCATTCTATTCAACGTTGTTTAAAGTTTTGGAAATTAGGTCTTTAAGGATGACAACCCCTCCCCCCCCACAGCCCTCAGGGCAAGGGTTGTAAGTTATGCCCTGGGGGCATATAAGATTTTTATAGAAAGCGATGTTGTAGAAACTTCAAAAAGGGCTCATTCAATTAGAAATTGAAAGGGCTAGTGCCCTTTTAATAGTCGAAAGTGATTGAAGGGCAACTAACCGCCCTCTCACGCCCACCATTTTCTAAAACATCCAATCAAAATTTTGAGATATCCAGTTTGTTCAACGTAGTTGAAAGTTATGGAAATTAGGTCATTTAGGATGATAACCCCCTCAGGGCCCTCAGTGCAAGGGTCGTAAGTTATGCCCTGGGGGCATTTAAGGTTTATATAGAAAGTTCTTGTAGAAATTTCAAAATAGGCTCATTTGATTGGAAATTGAAATTGCCCTTTTTAATAGTCGAAAGTGAGTGGAGAGAAATTAACCCCACTCTCACGCTCACCATTTTCCCAAAAACATTCAATCAAAGTTTAGAGATAGTCATTTTGTTCAACGTAGTTGGAAGTTCTGGAAATTATGTATTTAAGGATGACTAACCCCCCAGAGCCCCCAGGGCAAAGGTTGTAAGTTATGCCCTGGGGGCATATAAGGTTTTTATAGATAGAGTTGTCGTAAAAACTTCCAAAGGGGCTCAATCAATTGGAAATTTAGAGGGCTAGTGCCCTTTTAATAGTCAAAAGTGATTGGAGGGTAACTAACCCCCTCTCACGCCCACCACTCCTCCGAACACATACAATCAAAATTTTCAGATAGTCATTTTGTTCAACGTAGTAGAAAATTCTGGAAATTAGGTCTTTGAGGATGAACCCCCCTCCAACCCCCAGGGCAAGGGTTGTAAGTTATGCCCTGGGGGCATATAAGGCTTTTATTGAAAGCGTTGTCGTAGAAACTTCAAAAAGGCCCATTTGATAGGAAATTGAAAGGGCTAGTGCCTTTTTTAATAGTTGAAAGTGATTGGAGCACGACTAACGCCCCTCTCACGCCCACCACTTCCCCAAACACATCCAATCAAAATTTTGAGATAGCAATTTTGTTAAACGTAGTTAAAAGTTCTGGAAATTAGGTCTTAGAGTATGACAACCACCCTAACAGCCCTTAGGGTAAGGGTTGTAATTTATGCCCTGGGGGCATATAAGGTGTTTATAGAAAGCGTTGTCGTAGAAACTCAAAAAGGGCTCATTCGATTGGAAATCGAAAAAGCCTAGTTCCCTTTTTAATAATCGGAAGTGATTGGAAGGCTTGACATTTTTATAGTAAAGATCGATGTGGGTATAATGTATCATTTTTTGTTGTTGTTGTTGTTTAGACCAGGGCGCTTCGTATCGAAGGAGTTGTCGTAGGAACTTCAAAAAGGGCTTATTCGATTGAAAATAGAAAGGGCCCATGCCCTTTTTAATAGTCGGAAGTGATTGAAGGGCAACTAATTCCCCTCCCACGCCCCCCTCCCATTTGCCCATTATATTTAAAAACTAAATGTAGCCTTAAGATTAAATCAAAATGCACTGTGTTAATGCTAATTCCCAATAAGGTATCTCAGCAGTATCCCAAGAACGACTAAGGGTAATATGTCCAAACTTTCGGGGGCTACTTCTGCTCTTAAAATTTAGCCAAATCAAAATAGCGTAAGTGTATCGAAGCTATCAAAGTAAGCTATCAAAGTAAGTAAACAGATTTTTTGCGAATGGTATCAAGTTTTCTATTTCAAGTCAACTAGAGGAGGTATGAAACTAAATTAAACACTACTATTTGTGTCCAGATTTTTAAAAGGGTGTATGTTGTTAAAAATTGCTGAAGATTTTTCTCCAGCATACAAATAGCAGGCCAAACTATACAGTCTTAAAAAAAAAAAAAGATTTAAAGTATTATTTTCTTTTTCCCTGAAAAGACTATGTCAATATAAAACGAACAGAAATTAATTAAAAAACTTTTTCTACAAAATAAGTTTTTCAAAGAAAAGTAAAGAACTCCATTAAACAGAAAATGAGCAAAAATAAAATCAAATAATCTACCAAGCGTGAAACTACCACAAATCAGCATCGATAAATAAATGAAACCCAAAACCAACAGATATTACAATAAATAACCGAGTCAAACTCAAAACGAGCAGAAATTAACATAAGTTTGGCTCAAAACCCCTATGCCCTTCCAAGGTCAGAACCTAATTTGCACTTTACTGAAAAAAATACAAATGAATTTGCATTGTTAGCTTAATATACTGGTATTTAGTAATCAAAATGTTAATATTATTTGGTTTATTAAAGTTATAAAAGTAAAAACATTTATATTTTTTTCAGTAAAGTGCAAATTATGTTCTGGCCTTGGGAAGGCATAGGGGTTTTGAGCCAAACTTATGTTAATTTCTGCTCGTTTTGAGTTTGACTCGGTTATTTATTGTAATTTCTGTTCGTTTTGGGTTTCATTTATTTATCGATGCTGATTTGTGGTAGTTTCACGCTTGGTAGATTATTTGATTTTATTTTTGCTCATTTTTTTTTAATGGGGTTCTTTACTTTTCTTTGAAAAACTTATTTTGTGGAAAATGTTTTTTTAATTAATCCTGGTAAAATACATCCTTTTGCAGTCACTCGCTTGTGTATTTTCCAATGTGTGCTTTTAGACTCTAAAATATTCCATTTATTATTGGTGGTCACTGCACTTATCCCCGCCCAGAAATATTACACTACTATCTGCGTATGGGCTTTGGGAATTGATTGACAGAAGGAGTTGTGCTACGAGAAGCTTTGGATGTACAGTTGAGCTCGAATCAACAGTTTCACGATGTTGGAAAAGCATTTCAGATAATGTCCTATAGTTCACGTAAATACTTTTTGGACTTATTTGAGATCAATACATATATTACAAAATAAAGATGTCTGAATTTCAAACAATTTTCTTTGAAACCCCTTACAACCACTACATAATTCAAAACGAAAAGTCTCCATTTTGTCACGCATTTCCGACTATGGGGCAGATTAAAGATCTACGCATCTCAAGAAGGTATCATGGCATAAACTGTATGTCAATTAATTTCTATAGATCACTCAAACTCGTTCCCAGTTTTCCGGCTTCCTGTCACTTAAGTAAACATAGATGGCCGTTGGTTTGATCTGATAGATTTAAAATTCTCGAAAACATCGGGCAGATCGAAAATAAATTGAAGACTTGCGCAGGCGATCTTCAAGAAAAAGAAACATGAGCTCTATGTTCCATATGCAATATTTTCGTTTCTTGTCCTTCAGTTTTAATATTCGAGCATAAAATGGTAGTTTTGCTATTATTCGATAACTAAGATTCAGCTTTCTTCATTTATCAAACTACGTTTTTGAAATTTCCTTTGCTTTTTTATTAAAAAATATGTTGGAAGCATAAAAAAATGTAAGTAGGAAAAATTTTCCTTTTTTGATAATTCTCTCTAAGAAAAAGTCCAAGTGATAACACAATTCTGAATCATTGAATGGATAAATCTGAAACTAATAAATCCAAGAACATCCTCTCAGCACAAACTGCAGCTACAACCGCATGTTTCACAGGGTGTATAAATCTTAAGGAAGATGGTTTTCACCATCATGGACAACTTAAGAATTATTTTGTTCTTGTTATATTTTGTTCTTGTAAAATTTGGGTATCCTCCCTAATATCTAGTGAATCTAGTGAAGTTCTGTATTATAAAGTAGTTAAACATTGCTTCATGACCACAGATTACGTCCTCTATGACGGCTGAATAATTACTATTTTCTGTATAGCTCATGATTTATAAATAACATCTATTACTTTATCTGACTAGTAAGTGTCCGTAACACCCAACCAATTACTAATTAAAAGGTGACAAACTTTATGCCCGGTTTGGTAAGTAAGCCCTGTCGAGTCATACGACTAGGGGACCGAGTTGAAACTTCCGGAAAAAGTATATTTTGGGAGAAGGGGGAATCAAAAGACTTCGAATTTTGTGTTTGGAGGAACGGGACACATTTTTTTTCCATTTCTCAGAGAAAAGCATCGATACAGTTTTTATTATGCCTGACATCCGACAGGCTTTTGGATACTTATACTATGTTAGGGCAAACTCTGCTATACAAGTTGTACAATTTTATAAAAGTTCCACTTACCGAAAGCAAGGAGGACACATCGAAAGTTCCTCCATTTTGCAATGTCATCAAATCCTTCAGACCTTCCAATTCAACATCGAAGTTTTCTAAATGATTGTCCAAATCATTCCTGCTAGTAAAGCAAAAAACATTTGATCAGAAACATAACATTCTAAATGATTCGCAATATTTTTTGTACTATTCATTTTTAAGTTACAGGATGAGATTGGTTTTCTAAACTTATTGAGCATACAGCGGATGTAAGAAAAGGAAAAGATTAATAGGCAACAACACAGAAAACACAAATGTACACAGGCCAGATTAAGAGATTAGGTGGTTCCAAAGATAGGGGGCGGGGTAGGTAGGCAACAGATGCACAATAAAGGAAGCTTGGGGGGTGATTATTTCTTAAAGTGTGTCTACCTAATAGGATTTGTTTTGGATGATGGCAACCAGTGGAGATTTCACTCCACTGGTTGTTTCTTCTCTTTCTTTTATTCCGTGAACCATGGCCCATGTGGCTTTTGTGTTGAAATATATGCATACATGCACAATTTTTTTTGGCACCCTGAAACACATTGTTTTATGAGCACATTTTTTGACAATCTCATCTACATCCTAAGTAGACAACCAACTAGCGAAATAAAACTGAACTATCTACCAGGAATTATGCCTGTACTATGCAGACGAAATACACTTCCCAGGTCTATCTTTGCATGCCTGTTTCTATAAATTTAAAAGTAAATCATGGATTATAAGAAAGACTTGAACACTTCCCAAGGTTTAGCAGGAAAAACAGTCATCATTAGTAAAACTGACATAACTTTACCAATCAAAAATACCAAGCGTAAAAAGGACTTACTTTTGTAGCATTATTGACGGCTAACAATAGTTTTTTATGGTACACGAAGAATTGAATTGATAAATTTCAAATTTATTGAGGGGTCGGTTAAGAAGGCGTCGTAGAGCACATCCAGTCAAAGGGCCATCATTTACAAACCCCTGCTCAACATAATCGTTATCCACTAGCAAAATTTGTAGAGGCCTAATCATATATTCATATATTTATAATCATACATTTATAGGAGGCAAGAGAAACAAACATAAATTTTTGGGAAAGAATTTTTTTTTTTCATATCTCTACCTTGAAAGCAATAGTAAGTATAATATAAAACATAATGTACTACACACCGAAATGAAGGCACAGAATTTGGCTACGCAGAGTAAAATTTTTACAGAATTTTTCTCCTTATCTAAAAAAATTAAATGTCAAGTTATATTGTATACAAAATTTATATATTGTATAAATTTATTGTAAAAATAAATTATATTGTATACAAAAACTGCTGTAAAAAAAGCTTAAAAGCCTTGTATTTGCTTTTTTATAAAATTCTTCAGTGCAACATGAGGCATTTGGTTTTTTTACAAAAGAATATGATTACTACGCTTTCAAAATAGTAGAGAAAAGAATACATTATCTTCGAGTATAAGATAGTTTCATTCATAAGAATTTTCAAATTTATTTTAAAACAACAAATCGTGTCAAAATACCTTACTTGCCAAGATAAGTATGATCAAACAGCTGATGCCATCCCGTATTTCAATTTAAAAAAGACGTAAAACGAAAGCGATTTTCATCATTACTAATGACCCAAAAAAGAAGGCTAGAAATAGATAGCTTCTTTACTCTTACCAAGGTTCTAACCTGTTCATAGGCAGTGAGTCCGAGGCAATAGCAACGGTTTTGTCGTCAATCTTTTGATGCTTTCCTGAAAATTTGCCTTGAAGAAGGGATACTGGCTCTTGTAAAGTAGGTATTATGAGTGACTCATCAGAGAATACCCCACTTTCTTCGTCATTTACCACATCAGTTGGTTTTGTCAATGTTTTCGGATTTACTGTCATTAGCTCCACAGAAGGGCTATTGGGGTTACTCCCTGCTGATGAATGGGCTGATACTGGTCTTTCGCTTACTATTTCTACAGGGTCATCGCCAATTTGATACCTAAAATGTAATATTAAAAATCAGACTCTAAATAATTTAAAACAAATCAGCTATACTGATTTTCAGATATATAACTATGTTTTACTCCCAAAGATCTGTTAGAATTACTCTGAGGGTAGTTCGACGACGTTTCAAGTATATTCACAAGAAGACAAAATTTCAATTGTCTTATATAAAAAACACATTTCCCCTGGTAATTATTAACTTAGAGGACTGGACTTGAGCCCTGATATTCATTTCAAAAATTAACTTACATACGAGATCAATTGAAAAAAAAACAACAAGAAAATAAAATAAGAAAAAAAAGGAGAAAAAAGGTCTAACTTATAAGTAAACAATGGCGGGAGACTCAAATATGCAAGAGAGTCATAGTTCCGAGTTAGAACGAGCTCAGCATATATAGCCTCTTCATTTTGGTACAATATATTTTATGACTATGTTTCATATAGGAAATCTGTCTCAATGGGCACTGAACTGCCATGTTACGGTGAAAATACTCTCTGAAGATTCCTAGTACATAAGAGGTTATAAGTTTGATTTAAATCAAAACACCATATCAAAATAACTTGAGATACTTACTTGTGCCCAGAAAATTAAAAATGACAATTTAGTTTTGAAAGTAAAAGGTTGGCCCCTTCTTTTGTTATGAAGGAAGCAAAATAAAACAAAAATCTTATTGCACAAAAAAAAAAAAAATATTAAAATTAAATTTAAAAACGTTATTTTATTCAAATAAAAAGCGACGCTAAGAGTTAAAACGAGCAAACGTTACACTGAACAGGAGTGCTTGCTCCTCCTTCGTAGCACTGAAGCGGTTGGTTGCGCTTTTTCATGTTCTCAACGAGAACACCAAAAATGCGTTGTTTCCAGTAAAGCACAAAAGCCATTTCAGTGTTGCAAGTGAGGAGTTAATTGGGGATGTGAGCCCCCCTCCAGTTTAAGGTAATTGTTATTCATTTCAATATAGCAAAGTTTATGCTTAAAGAAAAAATCGACTATGTGATATAAACAAAACAAGCATTATTTTCCTATTTTGTAAGGTTTTTCAGACCCTTTTGGCTTGGCAACCATTGCGCTATATAATTTATTTATACACCCACCTGCTTTTAACCATCTATCTGCCTGGCAGGTCAATTGAACCACCCCCCCCCCTTAGATGTTTTTACCCCCACCAATATTTTGAAAGTAATTAATAATTTTTGGACGTTTCATTAAAAAATGTCTTTTTTGGGTATCTTCATTGAAAAACAAATAAAAAAGCGACAAAATTGCACCCCCAGGATCTAAAAAAATAGATCCCCCCCCCTATTTTGGTGAATTGACACCCCTGGAACCTGCAAATTTCCCCTGATCTATTTGCATTTCACTTCAGTCACATAAGAATTTATTTCTTTACAATATACAAAAAAGGAGGTTTGTCCAAATATGTGCTCAAACTTATAAAGAATAAATTCCGACTTTTGCTAAAGTCGGAATTTGTTCTGATTTTCGGTCTAAAATAATGGTTTTTGGTCGAACATCCAAAAATCAGAAAAGCGGTTGCACCTCGTGCATTTTTCTTTGCCTTAGGCATAGCTGCGGTAAAAACTATGTAATAATTTGTATGAAATGTATGCTGAGATTACTGCTATTAATATGCCTCTAATATCTTTTTCTAAAGCTCAAAATATCATCACCTGCTCTGAAACCAAATCCCCTCACAACCTAATCACATCTGGCCTCTCAAGCCAAGCAAACACTGATGTTTATCATGATTTATACATAACAACTAAACTCGCTTTCCAGGGAATCCCAACGGATCTCCACTGTATCCCAAGCCACAAGGGCTTCGTTGGTACTATCAAGCTGACGAGATTGCAAAAGCTGCAAGACTTTCCCAGTTGAAGATTTATCAGTCACAGATACATTTCTCGTTTGTCAGAGTTTTCATTTAATAAAATCCTTCCTAGGCAATGGCATATTACTTTAAAACCCAGTCCCACATTTACTATAGGCTCTGGGCCAATGCCAACAAACCTGTTTTCCAGCCTTCTCAAACCGGGATTCAGTCCAGTCTCTCTTCCACATTGTACTTAGTGCACAAATTCACCAATGAGGCCATTGATCACTACCTCTTCGACTGCAGCCTTTACTCTCGACAGCAAAAAGAAGTTCAGCCAAAACTGTGCAATTTCTACGACACTCAAAAGGTAACCCTTTACTCCAAAAGCCTAATGGAGTGAAACCTGTTCGAAATTGTTGAAATTGAAATATTACATTTGATAATTAATTGTCTACAAACAAATGCTATTGCCCTGATCATCTAGCAAAGAAATTCCATGAGTCCTGCTGATTGACATCATACGTAAAATCAGAGAATTAATAGGAGTTGAATGAAAAGTTTAAAGAAAAAACCGAAGAAAAAGAAAAGAAAGTACAATATTTAAAATTAAGAATGAAATCGTGAAAACTTTAAATTCTCTTTTTACAAATGGATAATTTATTCTTAACCTTGCCCAAGAAACGATGGATTTTCCCTTGGAAGATGCGACGAAAGTCGTACTTAGTTTCAGTTGTGTGAAATTCTGGTAGAACATGAAATTTTAAAACATACGTTGTTTTGTTTTTTACTTTTTTTTTTACTGGATCCTCATTTCTTTAAAAGTTTTTGTCTGGGATGAAGTATTACTAAATATATCTGATGGAACAGAAGGCAAAGAAATCTGTTTGAATTAGTAGAAGAAAAATAAGGTACTATAGTTTGAGAAACATATTAAAAAATATTATTTTTATCGAATATTACCAGTAAAATATAGCATTAAACATAGCACAGTTTTATGAAAAAAAGCATAGCGTACAAACTTAGCAAATTTATCATCTTTGATTAGCACATTTCCTTGTGAATAAATCTGGTTCAACAAATTGAAAAATTACAAACAGAAATTTAACGTTTTCAAACTCAATCTCACAATTTATAGATAGTTTTTCAAGAATTTCCGAGGGAAAACTAACCCAATCGTAATAGCATAATCTCCAGTTGCAGCAGCAGAGTTCTCTTGTTCATCCGTCAATACAGGCTCAACTACACAATACGGCTCAAGAGTAACTTCATCTTGATCAGCAGAGTCAAGACTAATAGGTATTTGTGCAGGATTCTCAAGAGATTCAGCGCTAGACAGCTTAGATGCTTCTAAAAGAGAACATCATAATAAAATCTGTAATTCGTCATACATTCTAAACAAAGGCTTAAAAAGAAAACAAAAAACGAAAAGAAGTAAAACATAAAAATGAAGAGTGAAATTTAAAACCTGAAAGAGCATAAATTAGCGCGTGTAAGATATAAAACTTAAAACGAATAGCAATACTAAAAAAGGAAATGAAACCTAAAACAAGTATAAACTAAATGAACAATTAAATCGAACTTAAATATAGTATTAATGTCCAAAAATGTGTGCGGTAATGCCCACCAACCCTAAATCCCTTAAACCTTCGAAGTCAAAAAGTTGTTTGAGCTTTATTGAAAACTAAATATACAATTTAACTCAAAAGCTTTATTTGAAAAACAGACTTTTTAACGCAATTTCTACAAATAGCGTTGAAATCAACTGCTCAAGTGGCCCTCCTTACATTCCAGAAAACGATTGGCGCGACTGTTTAAAAGACCAGTTTGCAACCCTTAGTTTGTATCTTGAACACTCCTTCCTCCAAGCTCTCGACGTTGAGCTACAATTGGCAGTAAAAGATATTGGCTATATTGTCAATCATGCGCTTGTGTATCAAGCTCAAGAAAACAAAAAAAAAAAAAAACAAAAAAAAACTAACGACTTCGACGGTGTATTTGGCATCCATCTAACTTTGCCAGCAAACGTTTCCAGTACCTATCGCTGCTATTTCAGATAATTTTCAATTCCAGTATAATAGCTGAAACCTTCGATGTTGGATTAGTACGCCCCATTGCAAAAAAGGTGAACCAGCTGACCAATGTTCCTCATCGTGTCCGATCACTATGTCAACTGCTTTTTGCGAGCCGTTTGAACCACATATTCTTATCGCCGAAATTACACTCGGGTCCACTACTCCAGACGACCTGTTTGGGTTCAAAAGGCATTCAGGACGTGAACATGTTCTCAGCATCACTGCAAATTAGCTTCTTGATGCGGACAAGAGCGACAATCTTCCCGTCCGAGGAGCCCTCGGTGTCCAAAGAGCCTTTCATTCTACCATTCATGAGCACATTATGCTTAAGGCCCACGAACGCACTAAGATAGAAGATAAAATACTTATTTCAATTTGTTTTATTATAGGTCATAAAGGACCGAATTCGAACTCTGGGGTCAATAAATAAAAGCTAGAAAAAGAAAACAAAAGCAAAACTAAAAAACTGACAAAAAGATGCCAAAATTAAAGTTATCCGTATATTTGCGTATATTTTACTGCCTGTGTGCAATAAGTAACGTAAACTCCTGGCTGTTGTCCTCGTCCCTTTTCCTTCCAGCTTGCGTCCTTCCAAAAAAACGCTCCATATGCGCGCCAAAGTGGAAAAACCTCGCCAATGCTGTCCAAAAATGCTATCACTGAACCACAAAGAGCAATAAAAAACCATCACCCCCCTGTTTCTGGGATCAACTTATCGCTGCTAAACTTCACTTATGATATTCTTCATGAATCACGCTCGATATATATATTACAGTAAAACTATGAATCACTTGTGGAGGCCTATACTGCGACCGTATTTTTATTTATTGAATCTAAGACTGAAATCCTTCTTACATCGGACCAAAAAATAAGTTACCCAATAGCCTTAGTGCCAACATTAGTGATACCGTGACTAAACCGGGCGAGTTACTCATGCACCTTGGTTTTCCTATTGAGCAACAAGATCACACGGTCAGCTTTGGTTCACCACTTTCAATCCCGTCTTCGGACATCATACACATCACCCGTGGCCAAAAATTTCTTGCTTGGCCATATAATTCCGCTACAATCTCTTATTAGCTCACTATGGCTCTTTTGAAAAAAGATCTTTTAGTTTTGAAAAAAAATAAATCCTCTCCCCTATTGATATAAAGCAAAAGACACATCTTAAGGCTTCATCCCCCTCCTCCTTGCCTCCAACACACGCACAGAACCCCTCAGGGGGAATGAAGCCTTAAGAAGTCTATTTTCCTTTATATCAATTAGGGAGAGGATTTATCCTTTCGTCTGGAGATTTCTCCTTTATTCTTTCGCTTGCGAAACACATATGAGATACTTCTATTTAGACTTTGGTTAGCAAATAGGCTAAGTTATATATTTTCTAACATCGAGCTTTATTCCTGCTTGAAAACTGAAATAAAAGTTAATTATTTAGTTTTATTTCTTACATTCTGCATCTGTGAAATAAGCCAAAATCATTAACTGTTATATTTATCGCAACATGTTGCCCAAGGATACGCACTGGGGAGGGTACAAGGCTTCAGCTTCGCCTAGAAAGCCAAAAATGTAAAAAAAGGTCTAATATTTTGTAAAATTGGAAAATATACACCACTAATACGGAAAACGGTGATTTCAGTACCAATTGAACGTAAGTCCTCTCCTGAACTAAACACTATAATAACCATAATAAAAAAAAAAGAATCTTGCTACATTGCAGTCAGAATTTATACTGATGGGATTTTCGGGGCTGCGTCCATTTTAGTTACTTAAAACAGCTTGACTGCTAGTGATAAACCATGTCGAAACGAGGTATTGTATCATTTTTACATGAGGATACAGATTGGAATGGTAGAAACTTTCAGAATCTCCAAAGGCTTCCTTGTAATGAAGAAATATGCCCATACCGGTAGCCAAACCTAAACGTCCAAAAATAAGATAAAAATTAAGTTTATTTTTTCGTAAGCGAGTCTGCATAATAGTCTTCATGGTGAACCTTTCTTCGTGCTTACAGTTGGTTCTTTCTTACTTCTTTATTGATTAGTTTTGACTCGCCCATTGTTTTAGCTTTGTTGGATTTCTTCAACATTAAGTTGACATTTTTTATTTTAATGTCTAGTGACTTGGTTTTAATAGGTTTGATTTTTAAATTTGTGATATCTTATTTGCGTTTTGTTAATCTTCATTGACTTAACATTTAATTTTTAAGCTGATATTCCTTTGCCAAATTGTATATTCGGCCACTTTATGGCTCTTGAGAAGTTTAAGCTAACAAATTCTGCCCTATTGCGACGCTCAACCTAAGAATGCGGAAACTTCTTTATTTTAAGTGTAGACCTCACCTTGAATCATATCATTCGTCAAATCGTGTATTATGGGTCCTTTATCCTTGAATTTCCGCCTTTGCTTACTTCCAGATGGAGCAAAGAGATCATCTTTCTCTGATTCCTGTATAGCAAGTGGATACCGTCTTTTTGTTGATATATCCTTTCTTTGGACCAGGGTAACGAGAAATTGTATTAACTGAAAGACAGCAAAATTTTCACATAAACTACCAACTTTCAGGGTAAATTAAACACAACAATGACATCGTTAATAATTGCACAAGTCCCCAATGAAATATTGACTGGATAAGTCCCTTCTCTTTTGAAGAAAAAAATGCAGCTTCACTTACTCAAAGATCAAACTTACCATTGCAAATTATTACTCTGAATTCAAATATGTAATCATGAAACTTCTATCAACCAAATTTTTTGTACAATGCTTTTTAATTCTCCTTTTCTGGAAATTAGGGGGTCTTCTATAAAAAAAAATGGAAAATTTAATTTACTTCTTAAAACATAAATGAAAACAGATTCTTTTTAATTATATGGTTACAAAACATTATATTTTTAGAGTTTTGGTTACTATTGCTCTTAGAATTTTGATTCGCCTTTTGCCTTTTTTCTTCGTTCATCATATTTGAGTAAATGCAAGTGAAAACTGCACAAAAGTAAACAGCATCTGAGTCAAGAGAGGGAAGGGGGTTGTGACCCACCTACCTTGAATCAGTCACTGTTAACCCTCCCGAGGAATAAAAGTTCATTTTCAGTCTCCTTCAAGCACTGCCATTTGAATTCAGGCATATCTTCACTTCTACATTGCCAAGCTTATAAGACAACAAAAAATCACATTCAATACCAGGTTAACCCCCAAAGTAGCAAGACCACTAACCGGCAAGAAGCGATTAAAAATAACTAATGTGACCTAGAGGTGAATTTATTCCGATAGAATCTTACAAGCATAAACGGAAAAAAAACATTTAGCCTACTCTAATAAGTAGTTATGAAGCAAATACTGAAGAATCATTGCATTTTGGTCATAGTTTGTTTTTTCAGAATCTTTCCACTTCCAAAGAAACATCCTAGCTTCTATACAGTAATCAAAGTACCAGGACTACGAATGGACTCTCCCTTATTCAAATAAGTTGTTAGTATTAATTCGCTGCGTTTCCCACCAAATTTTCATTCTGAGTATTTTATGAACTATTTTGTGCTTTCCCCTCAATCAAAAACAGATGTGTTAAATCAAATAGCGGTGAATCCATTAGCCTTCAATATTATCAAATGATGAACATGTACAGTGTAGTTGACCATAATGTTCCTAGATTCATCCTGCTATCACCAAGTTGTTTAATGATTGGATTTGTTTTGAGTCTTGGCTGCAGATGACTCCACAGTCACGAGAGTACCAGAATCATGGTTAACTTGAAATTGCTAAAGCATCAACTCTGATATCACAAACTTTACTGAATAAATCAGAAACATAATGATGTTTTCGAGGAGTAAAACCACAGTGGTCCCCTTCTTGCTAGCATGCCTGGAGCTCACATGATTAGTGGGCTTTAAACTGCAACCTTTACTCACCTAAGAATAGAATGGCTATGATCACAGTATTCCCAGATTGTGATGTTGAGTTTTAAGTTGGTTCACTTTACGAAAATTGCTTGAAAGTCTGAATCCAACTTGGGATACTATTTCAAATGCAAATAACATTTCGTGGTCGGAATCCATCTAGCAGCAATTAGTTGTTAATTTCTTAGGGTCCCGAAAAATTACAAAACTGTTTTTTAGTTGAAATAGCTAATTATTTTACCATATCATATCACACGGATTCAATGAAATAATTCTTGCTCTATTCTGTACAGCTTTATACCTCCCCTTGCAAGCTTCACAATTCACATACTCACAAAAAGATGGATTTTACATTGTGCACCCCTATACTTATGCTTTAGATTATTGTTTTATTGCTCTAAATTCTAAGTCGACCTGCAGTCAAAGTTTCTGTTCTAGGACAGAATTTCTGAGACAAAACTCACCTTGTTTACAATTTGTTGTTGCTTGAAATGTTTTTGCCTGAGAGATGCCACTTCTCTCCAGAGGACTTCGTTTTCTCTTTTCATGCCAGCTAGACGCTTATCTACTGAATCCTGTTTCCCCTTTAAAATTCTTACATCCGTTAACACCTTCTTTGCAAATTCTGGGCGAACTTTATCAAAATCGTCAGATTGTCTTGTACCAGATGGGAGCTAAAAATATAAAATCGATCTAATTTTCAGCCTATCTTTAATTTTCCTTATACTTTATAATTTTAGACATTTAATTACTAGACTTTAATTTTCTTTAATGAATGAACAAAATGAGCGAAATGACGAATTCTAAACATCATTATCCACATTTTTAGCAGAAATCTTACTTGACTCTACAATTATAATTTTCTTATCCTGATAGGGCAAAACCAAAATCCTGGATAATTTTGTCAGGCGAAGCAAATTTGGGACACTGTCCAAGCGACGTCACTCCATGGAAACCTGAAACCAGGTTTTTGACAATCTGAAAAACAGCGCAGGCAATTTGGTAAACCTTAAAACTCTAATCATTTGTTGAACTTTAACGAAAAGTTCACTATTTCTTGAAAATATAGAGTATCTCCTCTTACACTCAAATGTCAATATCAACTAACTTATATACTCAGATGAACTGTCAAATAAGCCTCCGGGTGTTGTTTGAAAATTGTCAGTTCTCGTGCAATCGGACACTACACCAACTCATATTTTTTTTAACGTCCAACCGTGACTTCAATCCCTAAAAGACGTTGTGACAGCAAGTGCAGTCCTCAAAACTATGTGTTATCAGTATGAATTCCTAACATAGAGCCAGCCAACTAAATGTAGCACACTACATTTTTTGCTAAGAGACACACCGCCATCACAACCATAAAAACCCTATTCCGTTCTTTTGAATTTCAAAGCATTAACAATCAGGAGTACGTTTTGCTGCAAACTTTGTCCTGATTTTACGCAACGTCTTTATAATACAGATTACTTTGTAATGATATGCATTGTAGCTACAAATTAATAGCATTTTAAAGAAAATATAATTAAAACGAATAAGAATGAACTTAAGTTTCTATTCTTTTTTCTTTTACGGATCACTTCTGCTTCATTAATTAATGTTTTCCCTATTTGTATCTCGAGTTAACCTAGCTTGTTTTATTCTTCCAGATCTCTTTACCTTAATTGTGGTTATTCTGAGCCAAAAAAAAAATTAAGGAAAAAAGATAACAAGCGAAATCCCAACAACAACTTCATTTGTGTTTCAAATTTCAACTCCGACCCTGCCTGCACTAAGAATTACAACTCCAGAATAAACCTCAAAGACTAAAGATTAAGCCAGACGTCTCCAGAACCTTACTTTTGAAAAGAGTTCCGATGAATAATGAGGGTCAACAAGCAACACAAAATCAGAAGACTTAAATGAAAAACGCAGGTAACTAACGCAGGTATTATGAACACTAAAACAGTGAAATATAGGGGATAGACGTGTCAGCATTAAATATTGAATATCTTTTAAAATTTTCGAATAAATACATACTACAATGAATATTTAAACCTATTTTCTATATACACACTCGGAAAAAAAATTACTGGATTATGAAACAATATAATTAAGATAAACCAGCTAACAACACAGATTAATTAACATGTAGATGAGCCAGTACAGAATTCATCCTAAAATCAATAATGGGAAGCGCCAGAATTCCCAAATGCCTCTCCCTTCTCTTGCCTGCACCACCCCGTATCTACAAAATTTTATCCATCACTCCTCCTTAGAGCATTGTTACAAGGTATGACAGTTTGTTATGACATTCTGAAATCGGACTCGTTGTAAATGACTCAGTTTAGGGCCTTAGTGATTGCACCTTTGGAGCCTAAGGTTCCTAATCAGGGGTTGCTCAGGGATACTAATTTTGAAAAATTATCTGACAACCGTCAGAATCTCTGCTAGAACTTCAGACTAACTCCTTTCGAGCCACCTTATTCACGAAAAAAACCCTTCCCTTTTTAATCACCCTCTCAGATCTAGACTCCCTCACCAAGCAGCAGCACCTGTTCCCAAACTATATTGAACTGTCCGGGAACATGCGAGATAAGAAACAAAATGTCGTTCCTGCTTTTCTATAGTGCTAAAATTTAGAAGTGTGAGTGCAATTATGCCATATAGTGTTATAACTTGTGTTAATTTAATGCTGTATAGACTGAACATATTAGTTACTTTTTTTCCATCTCGTTGTGTATCAAGTATTATAACGAAAAGAAAACAGCATTTTGGCATGTTGCCGGTTTTGTACATTTTTTTTTAGATAAAAAAGGGACTTATTTGAATAATCTGACAAATTCAGTTCTGAGCCTTATAGATTAAAAATAGGAACGCAATTCAGCTAACAGAAAGGCTTTAGTGAATGTCGTATCTTGTATTATCTATCAGGTAAGTACATTAAAGGATAGTGCTAAGTATGAGGATAACGTTGATGGGATAAAATTATGAAGCGAGTTTAGCAGTTTGCTCGGTTTGGAGCCAAAAGTATAAATAGGGTTTTATTTTGTCCCCATTTATATGGATAATTTTGATCGATTTTTGTTAAAAGGAATACAGCAAAGGCTATGAAAGAGCATGATATCAAAAAGGAAGGTGAAAATCTCATTGACTTAGGTTATGTGGATGATCTAAGTGTCCTGAACGAAATGTCAGTAAAATGAGGGAAACTGTAAGTTTTGAGAGTTTAGGGGGGAGGGGGGGGGGGGATAAGCTCACTTGCCTAGGTAACATTATTAATGAGGATAGCGGATGCGTTAAAGATGCAAAAAATTGAACAGCCAAGGCACAGAGGGTTTAAAGGAGTTTGAAAAAAATAAAAATAAAATGTGAGGATAGGAATAGATGTCTTCAAACTAAGATTAGGATACTATAAACCAAAGTTATGACATTGGTATTAAAAGTGGCCCTGAAACATAAACGCTGTTTAGGACAATATGCTAGATGTTTTCCCGAGGAGTAGTCTAGATTGACCGCAACATAGAACAGTGAACTATACTAAAAATTTCGTTCAATCTGACTTTCTTGAACTAAAATGAAGTAAAGGTTAAGAGGGTTGGGTTATATTTTGTACAGTATAGATTGCCGAAAATTCTACTTTTTGGTAATCCTTCTTCTGGGGTTAAACGAAAAGGAGGACGTCCTCAAAAAGGATAGGACAAGATCATAAGAAAGATTTAAAGGAAATAGAAACATCACAGAAACAGGGAGTGAGTAAAGAGTGAAGCCTTGATTGAGGGGAATGAGTGTGTGCAGTAGTGCTGTCCCAAACGGATCAATGCTGTAATTAACTTTCAGTAGCGGCAGAAGTAGTATTGCATTCAAGGACTGGAATTCTAACAAAATATATGCTGTATGTGGTGGGAAGACTGTCAAGCATGTTGCCAAATCCCAACATAGAGTAAACGTTATCAAGTCAAGCAAAGCATAGCGTAATTTTTCGACCATTCGTTATGAACCTCAAACTGCTTAAAAAAAGATAGCAACTGCCATATCTTTGTTCATCAATCAATATCACCAAGCAACAAAAGTTGGGTACAGAACTGGCTGAGTGAGTTCTGCCAACCGGAAAATTGTTTCCATTCTAAAAGTAAAATAAAATAAGCATAGTTCCATTTACACTTATTTACTTGCTTATTTATCGTTGAAAAGTATAGCAATTAAAAGCTTGTAATTTCTCTGCTACAGATAACAGTGAGGAACATAATTAAACTTTTTTCTGCTCAAGTTAAAATTTTTGATTCGAGAAGAAATACATACGGTGAATCCAAAAACGCAACCGGAACCTTTCCATTTGCTTTTACTTTAACTTTTATATTAAACTGAAGTCTGAAGCTAGGTTTGCCTCTAACAGCCATACTTATAGCATTATAAATTTTCGTATTGGTGAAAAAAAAGAAAAAAAAGAAGAAAATCATCAGACAGAATCAGCAAGGGCCAAAAATAAACATAAATATAATATATATTATGGAACTTTCAATTTAGTATTCGTAATACAAAACTTAAAAAGATCAGTTTCTAATTCACCATCCAAAACTATATTAATAGGATTCTCACCGGGACCTATTAGTTCTTTTCCAGAACCTCGAAAGTACGTTACTAACTGTATCTGATTGGTATTCAAGGAATTTACTAGCTCTTAATGAAAAAAAAAATGTCAATATACGTTATTTTTGCGAACTGGATCAGTAGTGTCAGATAGTTTCTCTCTTTTCTTGAATGGTCTTGAATTAAAAAGGGTAGATCAATTTAAATATCTTGGGATTATTTTAGATGAAAATTTGTCGTTTCATGAATACGTAAAACACTATCGTTAAAAACTTCCCGAAATATTGGAATGCTAACTCGTCTTCGTCATTTCTTTCCTAAAATTATTCTAAAATCTATTTATTATTCTTCCGTCCACCCATATTTTCTCTATGGCATTTCGGTTTGGGCTTCTACGTTTTCGTCTGTATTCAAATCTCTCCAAATACTTCAGAATAAAGCAATGAGGATTCTTTTTAATGTTGATTGCAGATCTTCAGTTAGACACCTACATGGGACTTCAGGAATTTATTCTTTGGATCAACTTCATTTAATTTCTATCTATAGTATTTGTCACGATTATCAATATAGTAATTTACCTGTAAATGTCTCCCGTATTTTTCAAACCCATTTACAATTTCATAATTATCTTAAACCTCATCATTCAGACTTTTCGCGTGAAATTCGCCCGACGTCGAGAGCGGGATTCAGCATCCGTCACACTGGGCCAAAAATCTGGAACTCAATTCCACCATCAGTTCGAGAATGCAGCAACAAGTGACATTTTCTAAGACTAGTGAAGAAACATCTCACGGCAAGCTAAGCATTTTGTTTATTACGGTTTTCTTTTAGTTAGAAGATGGCTGTTTATTTTCGTTGGTAATATATTCAGCGCTAAAGTATGCCACCAGGCATGTGCGCTGTTTTGTGACATTTATTTACATTTGTATTGTAAATAAAAATATTCTACTCTAGGATAATACATTTTAGGTCTTGAACTATTTCTTGTACTTGACTTGAGAAACAAAGGAAAAAAACATTACCTTTCGTTTAATATTTTCTAAAAGATACTCATGACCTTTTAGGAAATAATTATGTTGAAATTCAATCTCATCCTTGTCCACACGAAGGCTTCCTTGCTCCACGGAAGATACCTTCCGAAATCCATCTGCAATACAATAAATGAATGCATAATCCGACAATACAGTCTGCAGAATTGTCGTAATATACAGAATATTTTTTAGTTAAACACCAAAAAATCTCTTTTACAAGACAGCAACTAATGGCCATTGTATAATTTTGACAAGAAAAATCTCCAATTTCAAACTATCCGTAATTTCTGTCATCATGATTGGCCAATGCGGTCTTCAGAATTGTCATAACATATAGAGTATTTTTCGGTCTAAACACAAAAATGCCTCTATTGCAAGAGATATTAAATTAGTGTCGCTATATCATTTTGACAAGAACAATCTCCAAATATCCCAATTTCCTGTCATCATGATTGACCAATATATTCGGCGGAATTGTCTTGACTAATAGAATATTTTTCCTTTTTAAAGAAAAAAATATCTCAATTACAACAGATATCAGCTTTGTGCCACAATATCATTTTGGAAAGAAAAATCTCCTTTTTTAAAATGTCCGAAATTCCTTTCATCACGATCATGGCCAGTATGCTTTTCATAATAGTCGAAACAATTAAAATATTATTCAGAAACAAATTTTTATTTTTAGAAACAAAATATTAGAATTCAGTAAAGTTAATTTACCAGTTATTGGCCCCAAAACATCACGATCATGGTCAGTATGCTTTTCAAAATAGTCAAAACAATTAAAATATTTTTCAGTTTACAAAATATACACAAATCAATATCAAACTCAAAGTCACTAGATACGCTTTTAGATTTTTATAGGAGCCAACTTGGGAGTCAGCTTCTTAGTCTTTACTCAGAGATTTTGATGATGTTGTGATTTCTTGTTAAAAGAATTATTAGGATTTAGTATATTTATCATCTTGGGTTAGACTAACATAAAATGGAGGATTTTACTTACACATATTAAGCTGTCTGATGAAGCTAGCCATATTATTATGCTTATAATAGTGGGGCAAAAGTTGTCTGGCAAACAAGGCTTGATTTCTTATGTAGAAACTTGCTCCACTCTAGAAGAAAGAGTAGGAATAATAAAATACATGACAATAAGAAGATCTAACTAAACAGATACACCTATTCGACAAACATTCCGATTGAAAAAAGTAGTTAAAAAACTTCTTTCAATTAATAACTATGAAAAAAATGAATGTTTTCGTCGAAAGAGAGTGATTTTGTTGTAACTAACACTGGTTAAAACTGATTTACAGCTCCAATCTGGTGTAATTTTTTTCTTTCTTTCTTGCTAAGTGCTATCCATGTATCTATTAAGCAGAATATATGTACTGTTCTATAATGTGTCCTTGAAGTGATACACCTTTTACCAGCTCTTTTTTTACTTGGAAAATGCAAAGCTATTCTTCCAAAAATAGGCAACTGAGTTATATCAACCATATCCGTAGGTTTGTCAATTTGCTTAGAAAGATAGATATGCTTAGAAAAATAACTTGGATTTGTCTGCAATTGTTTATAACCCTCAGTTTAGCTTTTAAATCTACTTCCAATATTGCTATATGCTTTATAAATTCAAGCATTGTTACAGAAGCAAAAGTAAGGTCTAAAAAGTCTTAAGTCAAGGCCAAAAGTCTTAAAAGTCAAGCTCCTAAAATACAAGTAGACATTTCCTTGCTTTATAGGTCAAAAGTTCCATATTGCTCCACTGAGAAAAAAATTAACAACAATAACACAAGTCTTCAGCAATTTCGTTTGAATGCTGAAGTGGATCAATCATTTATTGCCTCCCCATCACACTTAGTTTAACAACAAATTTTGTATTTGGATTCATAAGAGTAAAGCATCACATGAAAGTTCTTGGTAAGTAGATTCTAAACAAACAAGGATACGCAACTCTAAGGTCCACCGACGTTCATTTTATAGGGTCGCGTATTTTTTTGGGGGAGGGCAAAAAAAGAAACAGGTAAATTATAAGAAAACTACAGGACAACCCGTAAAATCTTCCAACTGAAAGATCCAAGGAAGGGGGCGGGGGAGGGAATGTTTAGTAAGTAAGTATATAAATCAAGTGTGTGCTCAAATTCTATACACACATATATATACACACAGACACACACACATACATACACACACAAACATACATACACACACACACATACATACATACACACACACGCACAAACACACATACACAAGAAAAAGAAGCTGACAACTGACCACAGCCTGATTTATTGATACCTGATTATACGAACAACAAAAAGGTGTTTGAAAATTAGAGTTTAGTCAGGTCAATAGATATGTATGGGTATCTGCAAGGGCTGAGAGCCAAGAACAAGTCTGAGTAAAGCAAACTACTACCTACAACAGCCACAGGCCTCAGCAATCAAAAGGAAGCAACAAAGACATCAAAGCTGGCTTTTTGCTCAATGCTAGTTCTAAATATAATTGAAACCTTGCATGCAGAGTAGCCTTCTTGAATATAAAACCTGAAGTAAATTCTACTTCATTTATATTCCATGAAGCGCTACTCTATTTAAATTCTGCTCACTGAGATCTTTCCCACAATATATTAATCTTTTGAATCCAAATGTGAAATACTCCTCTTAAACAGCAGGGGTAAATGATAATTTTCCCCTCAGTGACGAATCCTGAAAGCTTGAGTAACAATGTAAATTGCATACTCTTTTATGTAGAGACATCTCCACCACCATTCCCAGTGGAAGAGCTTTGAAGATAGCATGTCACACTGTGCTTAGGTTTCAAAAACAAGCCTAGGAATTTCAAAGTACATGGCAACAAAAGATTAATAAAAAATAACAATTGAACTAAGTTATTTTTGGTAAAAACGATTGAATATATATTATATACCCTAATATATATTCAAAGAGTAAAAAGAGAATAATAAAGAATTGAAAGACTAATAAATAGACGAATATTTAGGATACAAATGCATACATCACTCCAGCATATCAGGTCATCTGTTTCCAAGTCTTCAACAAGCTTCCAAAGCTTTGCCAAAAATGCAGGCACATTTGAAAAGGTAGGACTTCCATTTTCCTCACCAACTGTATGCATGTCTATGAAATATATTTCTTAATAAACAAAAAATACTTCATTGATCTTGTTATGATATAGACTATAAAAGGCAAAGAGACATAGCACAGTTTAAGCAACATAACTGATAGCCCAAAAAGTATAAACATATATAGATCCCAATTTTTCAATTGCAAAAACGAAACATAAATCCTTAAACATATGCAAGCAAAATCAAAATGGCTTTTTATATCCTTATTTGTACATTCTTGACAATTTGTAGAACAGAGAAATTTTCATAATGTCCTAGTCAAACCATACATTATGAGAAACTAATTAAAAGCAAGGGCTTGGAAGTTCCACAACTATTACAAACTTTCCCTCTCCTTTATCAATTTATGATAGAAATTATGCATGGGTTCAAAATTTTCAATATCCTTGTATCAATTGGGGCTTGTGATACCAAGCTCACTTTGTTTTCAGCAAACTAAAAACCAACAGCAGATATAGGAGCCTGAGTCATTGTACAAGTTGTTCTTTCTCAATACCATTATGTAATTTCATACTTGTCCTGGGCCTTGACATTTATATATAGCTGGTAAGAATTTATCATTTCTAACAAATGAAATTTTGGCCCCCTAAAAAAAGGAAAGAGAAAAGAATCTTTGCCCCCTAAAAAAAAAAAAAAGAATGAAGAAGACTAAATTGCCTAATATATCTCTCTCAGCTATGAAGAGAGGTTTTAGCCTATGGATGGCATTAAGGGCCATAGGAGCTCTGCTTAATTCAATAGAATACACTACCCATAAATTTAATGTAATATAGCAGTTCCTGGCCTGATTTTATTTTTTTCCTCCAAAACTCTTAATAGAAAAATTAACCTAAGAAAGAAACACAACCTTTCTGATAGAAGTAAAGAGTAAAATTGAAAGTTGAAACAAACAAAAATTCTCCATTTTCAACCTATGCAACACATACCTATAAAACAAGCTCAAATAAACCCAGTCATGATACTTGTATTTTGCTATATTTGTAGAATTTCTAAAATTAGCATCTTGCTTAAAACAAAACGGCACACAAATCAAAAAAATAGATGCTACTTTAGGAGCAGATAAGCCCTTTACTAAACCCGGATAAATAAAAGACAAATTTATAAGGCTCTTAGTAATCTCAATACATTACACTAGCCATGATATAAGTAAATGTTTTTATAGGACAGGGCTGTATCCAGGATTTTTTCAGGGGGATAGAGTGGGTTTTACAAAAAAATACTTTAGAAAACGCATTAAAAATTTGTTTATATTCATTTTTGTCGTGATTTTACAAGGCAGAAACTGGATACAGCCTTAACCTTGGATATTAACAGCCAACTAGTTAGCTAATTCTATAGTGTATATACAATTCTATTATTAGCTGACTAGTTGGCTAAGCCAGGCTAAAAGTTTATATAGAGGTGAGATCTAATAGCCAACTGGTTGGCTAATTTAAAGATTCTATGAGGGCTATTCAGAAACTAGGGAACGTTTTGTTATAAAACAAAAACTAGGTACAGGAAAAATATTTTATTATATACATCTGAAAGAGTGGCTAAAATGCTACTTTTCTACAGAGTCACCAAACAAATTAAGGCACTTATCGTAGTGGTGGACAGGCTTCAAAATTCCTTCATCATAGAAATCTGCCACCTGCAATCTCAGCCACTCAGTGACACATGCCCGGAGCTTGTCATTGTCATCAAAATGCTGTGTCGCTAGCCAGTTCTTCATCTTTGGGAACAAGTGAAAATCACTTGGTGCTAGGTTGGGACTGTAGGGTGGATGTGGGAAAATCTCCCATTTGAATGAGTCCCACAAATCCTCTAATCAACTTTGGCAAGAAGATCATCTGTCCCAATGCTTGGGCGTCCACTCCTCTCTTCATCATGCATGTTGGTTTGGCCATTTTTAAACCGGATACACCATTTTTGCACTGAACTTTCATTCATTATGTTGTTGCCGATGAATTTCTATTGGGTTTTTGCTAACAAAAACTGTATTACAGACCGCACTTCACAACTGGCGGGATTTGAAATTACAGCGCACATTTTAAATTGGAATATTGGGAAAATGGGCAGTGCAGAGCTCTCACGGCTGGATGCCGACTGAAGCTACGAGCATGCGCATACCAAAATGCATGTGATCACTGTGTGTCTAGCAGCATCAGACAGAAACGTTCCCTAGTTTCTGAATAGCCCTTGTACATATATACAATTTCATTTATACCTGGTTGGCTAAAAAAAAAATTATAAACTAGTACCTATGCCAGGGTATATAAAAACATAACATGAAATAAAACTCCTTTTTAACAGAATAGTTGTTACCCTAACAAAGTAAAACCCCCCTGCTGATCAGGGGTAAAATTTCATCTAAATCATGAAGAGTAGGGGGTGCAAAATTTGAGTTAATTTTCCTAATGCAAGTGAAAACAACCAAGCAATATAGAACCATAAAGACAAAGGTATTAGCCTACTAAGGAAAATTGATGTGTATCAGTGGATGATTGAATTATGTAGACCTATGTTAGTTTAGAGAAGATTTTTGAAGATGCTAAATTTCAGCTAGGGGACAAACTGGGGTTGGGGGGGGGGAGGGTCAGTTGAAAATTTTGGGATAGTGGAAGCACTGAACAGAACACAGCTGATGGGCCAAAACTAATGAAAGAGAGAGGTGACATCAAACTCCCAGCTGTCAGAGGAAGTGCAGCGTGCATGCCTAATAATCTGGCTGGGAGAAAAAGGGCACAACATATTCAGCACCTGGACATTAGCTGAAGTAGAAAGAAACAAGATCAATGTGTACCTCCAGAAATTTGATGACTATTTCAGCCCAAAGGCAAACCTAATCTTCTCTTGGTATGTGTTTCATAAGCATGATCAAAAAGATGGCAAGACCATTGAACAATATGTTACCAAACTCAAGATTCTTGAGCATAACTGCTCCTATGCAGCTGATACCAAGGACAAAATGGTACATGACAGACTCGTATGTGGAACAAACAATCAGAGGATCAGGGGAAAACTCCTTCAGTCAGGATCAGAGCTGACATTAGCTGAAGCTATCAAAATCGCCAGAACATACACTGAAACCCAGGCACAACTGAGAACAATGTCTGCTGAAGGCAGCATGAGCAATCCAGCAATCAAACAAGAAGTTGATGCAATTAAGAAAAACCATAACTCACGGATCCAGAAATATCCAAACCTGATTGCTATTTCCATGGTTCAGTGAGTCAGACTGTGCTGCTAGGGGTAAAGCCTGTAGTAAATGTGGCAAACAAAATCATTTTGCTGAAGTTTGTTGCAGTGCAAAGTAATGTGTCAATGTTATTGAATCTACACATCAGACTACAGATGATGAACTCTTTATTTATGAAATCTCAGCAGACAATGGAGATGATCAGCCATATGCAAACATAAGAATCAATGGAAAGATTAGTGTCCAATTCAAGATTGACACTGTGACACAAGCCAATATAATTCCGAAGCGCTTTGTCAAAAAGCTGACATCAAAGCCAAAAATATACCCAACTAATCATGTCTTTTCTAGTTTCTGTGGTCAAAAGATCCCAGTAATTGGCACTTGCAGACTGAAATGTGCCTACAAGGATTGTAATCAAAGTTTGCTTGAATTCTTCATTGTGCAGTCTGCTCCAACTCCAATACTGGGCTATTAGCTTTATTTATTTATTAGCTTTATTACTTTATTTATTAGCTTTCAAAAATGTAATTCCTACTATTTCAGTAGCCTAGAATTTTGATCTACCTATAGGCTATCAAGGGCCATATCCTATATCACTAAATTAGATTTACAAATCTTTAAAATCCTATATTTTGGGACTGAGTGAAGGTACAGGGCTCAAAATAGTTCTTGTACCTCATTTGAACAAAGATCTAGCCTATTTTGCAGTGTCACTTTTATTACACAAAAATTGTAAAAGGTCAGAATTTTAACCAAAAGTAGAACTTTACTGATTGAAAAAGGCGTATAGCAAACAAGAGTTAATCTACATACATTCTTTATTGAATTAACGTAATAAATCTCGTAATAATTGGGTATTTGATGAAAATCATGTAATCAAAGCACTCGTCCTCTTCTTTTATCAAGGCAATAATGATTTCATTATTACGTTCAAATAGATAGCGTTCGCTATGAATCATCTCGTTGACAGTTCGCTCAGCTCGTTGACAAGGGGCTCCGTTTCATGAGGATGGGAGTTTAATTTATGCTCGCATCCCATTTTTGCAAAAATAACCATTTGTTGTAAAAAGGATGGATTTCTTCATCCTTTCTATTCTTGTCTCAAGGCAGAGCTGAACTAGAGTTCTTGGTCAAGTTCAACAAAGATGGATAGGAGCAGCATGGAAACAAAAATATACTTTCGTTGAACAAATCCAGTGCAAAAACAAAGGTTTACGTAGATGCAGGATTTTCATCCAGTTTTTTTTCTCCTCAAAATGGGTCCAAGGAGTGTTTTCGTACCCTGAAATATAGTCGTTTACTTCGACTACAATTTTGCCAGCCATAGTTCTGAAAAAGCCTGAACGTCGAAAGCTTGCTTATTTGTTAGCATCGAAAAATGTTTGAAAACAAAAATTGGGCCCTCGTCTAAGAAACCTGAAAATAAGACAAGAACCAGAGAAATGTAAAAATCCAAAATTCATAATTGAAATGAACAAAATCCTTAAGTGGTTTTTAAAAAGTAGCAGAAGTTACACAAAGTCAACTAGAATCAAAAGTTAAAACCTTCAGAGCAGCTGTGACTATGTAAAACGTTTGGGATTTATTGTAACGATCGACAAAAAGTATTCAATACAGATGTCTGTGTGCCAAATCTTAAAATGTTAAAAAACAGTGACTGGGTATCCAAGTGCCTTTTGGCTATACGTGATGACGTTAATAAGTACAAAGTTTTTTTTTAGTTCTGAGTTCTTTATTTAACAATAAATTTCATAAACAAAAACTACTTCAACACAATCTGCCCCATAAGGCTCCATGGCCGAGAAAGAACAAGGGAGAAAAAAATGCCAACACAAAAAAAATATAAACAAAATTCCAAAAAAAAATCCAGTCGCCAACTTTAATAGTCCCCAAAATGAAAAGCTAGACAAGGGATAGCGCATGATTTCACCAACTCAATTAAATATCCAAATCTATCCAAAGACATCAAGTCCAAGGGAAACCGAAAAAAACTTAATTGCTAGCTAAAAATTGTCTAACATGATTTTTGAACATACCAAATGAGTAGCAGCTTTGTTCAGACTCTGGGAGCATGTTCCAGATTTTGTTGCAAGCTCTCAGAGGGATGAAGTGAGACCTCACTGATGGAATATTAAGAATCTATAAATTGTTGGAAGTGAGGAGATGATAAGTCGATTGATCAGAAACAAAAGATATATTATTACATAGGGCAGCAGGAAGATGGTCATGCAACTGTAAAAACATGAAAGAAGAACAAGAAAGGAAGTAGAGAGATTTCAAATCAAACAAGAATTTAAGTGAAGATCGGTTAGCTTCCTGAATAAGAGTTCTTGCTTTATTATATAGTTTAGAAGGTGGCATCAGAGACAAGGGAAAAGCTGACATCCAAAGAACAGAAGAATATGAATCATAAGACTGAACGACGCTGCAGAACAAGATTCTAACAATCGAACCCGGTAATATTTGAGGTTTCTAAGGATTCCAAGACTCCTGGAGACTTTCATTTTAATCAGCTCAATATGATAATTGAAGGAGAGATTTTCTGCAATCAAGATGCCCAGGGATTGAATGTAACGATCCTTATGTTTACTTAGGGAAGCTCTTGTTACGTCTATTTCATTTAAGTCAAGGCAAGCCATTGAGACTCGGGAAAAATTGAGAAAACATGGCTTTCCGATATTTAAGGCAAGATAATTTACATCAAACTACTGGACAACTCTTTCAAAAAGGAATATCATCTTTGAACGAAGATCAGAATTAATTCTGCCAGCTGTGCCAAGAGTCCTGTAATCAGCAAAAGCAATAATTACATACTAATAAGGACGAGCTCCTGTCACAATTAGTGACTGATGCTGGTTGATAAAGACGACAGAAAACGGTAGGTTTAAAATTTTAACTGCATTAATAAGGTCATTGACGCAGATAAAAAGAGTCTCTGCCTAATGACAGATTTTTGTGGAACACCAAACTCTATTCCAGAAGTTTTAGAAAAGTCCGGATCAATCGAGATGACTAGACCAGATAAATATGATAGAAACCAAGAATAATCATTCCTTTTTATACCAATATGAGGTACTTTCCAAAGGAGAATCTTGTGTCTTAATGAGTATGCTTTCTTGACTTCTTGATTTTCTTAATTCTAAACAATTTTTCGCGATTTTCAGTTTTGTTTTAGGGCGGAGCACTCAACTGAGCAAGCATGCACATGCATGACCTTTAGCACGATTCAAATTTGACGGATCGTACACATCCTTGAGCGTAGCTTCCATGTCACGACACCTTGTTGCCCTGCAAGAGCGGTTTCTGAAAGCTTTTGAACAGCAAGGTGACATTGTCCCTTGAAACTGTTTCAACAGACTGGTACCCATGACGCTTACAGTGTTTCAAATTATTTTTTTAATTTTAATCCGGTATGGAATCTTAAAAGACACACTGGACAGTAATAGCAGGTCCTCTTTCCCCTTTTACCCGCACTTAAAGCCCTGCTAATATAAGGAATTGGAATGTCCAATTGAATGAGGATGTTTCACTTATTCAATAGACGGACCCTTACGGATTATATTACACCCTTTTTTTCTATTATTCCACATCTTCATATTCTTCGTCAACTTGTAAAACTGTAACCCAGATTTCAAATGTTCATTTGCCCTTTCAAAAATATCAATCCCCTTGACTGTAATTAAATATTGCCCCTTTAAACAACTAAAATCCACTTTAGGAAAATCTGACCCCCTCCCCCTCCAATTACTGCCCAATCGTCCAACATTATCTTACTAGCGTCCAGCTAGAAAGACAGAGGCGTAGCCCTACGACAGCCCTGGTCGAAACACTCCAAGCCCTTGTCGAAGCGAAAGTGTTGTAAACCTTTGGTATCCTTTAATTTTGCATTTTATTTTTTAAACTTCACCCTCCCACCTCTTAAGACAAATTCCCTTTTAAATTTAGTAATATTTAATTCTAATTTTTCAATACAAAAAACAACCTACTCCCGTTTGCATTATATCCCTGCATCATCTTAAACAGTTTACCCACCCAATCCAAAAAACGCCCTCAAAATTATGCAAGTCTGGGTAAAGCGTCTGCATTCTTGTTTGTTTATGATGCTCGCGCAAAATACCCGATCTTGTTATTAAAAAATGATTTTAAGTGTGATGGATGTTTTTATACTGTCCCGACCACACGCCTCTCGCATATGGTTTTCGAGAAGTGCCCGAATCTTACTTACATAGGAGGTTGCTATATCAATTGAATTTGTATGCATACTACCGCTTGTTAGGATATTGAATGGATCACCAAACTCAGCCCTATACACGTGAATGTTACGCAAAGCGGTATCAGCTAAATACAAATCAGGCAATTATTGAGGTGAGCCAGAACCACTTTGTTCCCCCATATCACTGTGATGGACGGGTGCTGTGTATTTTAGCGCCCTCTCGACCTCGCTAGGTGGTAATTGAATCAATAGATTGTCCAAAAGTCACTGGTAAGGCCGAGATACCTCACGAAAGTGTCTAAATCTATGTTGGGGTCTCTACACTATCCGCACTCACCTCCACACTTAAACCCTCCTCACGTTCACTTTCCGTGCATAATTGTGATGTCGGTGGTGAAAATGTGGGAACCAAGAAGAATTATAAGAGCATATTAGCTCACTGGAAGGAATTTCCCTATAAAAAAGAAAGAATGGGTATGGAAAGCATACTACTCACAAAAATGCATCACTGTGCTTTGGAACTTTGATGGGTACCATGAGCCCTTGAACTCATAGAACCCCCACTACTCGGTGGAATGCATCCTTGTATTATGAGACACAGAAGGGCACCATGAGCCCTTGAACTCATAGAACCCACACTACTCGTTGGAATGTATCACGGGTACCTACGGTACTGTAGCCCCCCCAAGACCATCATACTGTAAAACCGTTTTGAATACATTTAAAAAAATAGTCATGGAAAACTCACCGAGGGGGATTTGCCTCTGGCCATTTGGCAATAAAGTCTTCGGGCTACACTAGCCCTTCGTCGTTGGCTTCCTGCGTTGGTGTAGCTCCTTCATCAATGAATTGGGCTACTAGCCGATCGATCTCCTTATCGCCCTAGAAAAACAAGACCATAAAATTTAGTTATGAATGGAAATGACAGGGGTTTGAACACAGATGACTCCCTCAAAGAATTAGCGAGTAAGCACTTTGTACCTTAAATAATTCCCTTCGAAGCCTGAAAATAAAGAAAAACAGCCATATTTTTAGATATTTCTGTGGGGGGCTGTCTCTTTCAAAACTACGAGGGTAAGTTACCCGAAAGACAAAACTAAAGGATAAAAACTTTTTCAGGGCCTGAAAAGGTGCTCTGAAAGGTAAAAAAGTAGCTAAAAATGGCTTTGTTAGGTTAAAAAATAGTAAAAAATGGCTTTATTAGACTGAATAACAGCCTTATTTTAGTCATTTCTGAGGGGGCTGTGTCTTTTAAAACTAAGGGGGTAAATAACTCGAGAAGACAAATATAGGCACTTAAAAGTCTGAAAGAGTGAAAAAATTACATTATTTTGGAAAGTGATAGGTCTTTTGAAACTAAGAGGGAAGGGGCATAGAGCCTGAAAGGACAAAATTAGCTAGTAGGCCCTTAAAAGAGCGAAATAATATAGAAAAGAGTGAAAAGCTGGTAAGGCTTGAAATGGTGAACAAATTATTGGTGAAATTATTTCTGAGGGGGCTAAGTCTTTTAAAAATAGGGGGAGGGGGCAAGGAACCTGAAAAGGTGAAAGTAGACTAGAAAAGCGAAAAGCAAAAACTATTAATCCAGAACTAAAGAGTCAACTCTTATCACCCTAAAAGAATGTAGGATAGGGTAAAACCTGGATAAGTATATCTTGCATAAATTATAAAGAAAAACCTTGGAAAACTTTTAATGCCTTCGACAGGTAAAAATTAGCTTTTTTTAATAGATTCGAAAAAATTTACTTACATCTTCAAATTCCTCTGATATGGCAGCACCATGATCTTGGACGAGCGGCACTTGGGTGTGGGTCCCGGATGGCCCTGGCAGCGCATAATGCTCGGCGACATCACAGGCTTGCACATCCAGGACTTGTGCACGTGGGACAGTGACTTGCTTAGGTGGGGTGGCGGGGCTCGTCACCATGTAGGTACCCGCCCATTCTCTTTTTAATTTCCTGGCTGGCTGCACAGTGCCTTGCGCAGCTCTTGAAGCCTCAGTCGAATCTTGAGAGGAGGCGGGGGGTTGCACTGGTATCGCCATTCTGGAAGGGTCGGTAGTCGCTTGACGGGGAGTTGAGGGTTGGCCTAGAGACTGTCTGGAATGGTCAGGTATCTCTTGATGGGGAGCCAAGGGTTGCACAGGTATTGCCCTGGTTGGATCGGCATACCTTATGACAAATGGTCTTGCTGGTTGCACAGGGGTTATTGCATTGATCCTTGCCCTCTTACTTGGGGAAGGGAGAGCTGGGAAATTCTAGAAAAGAAAACAGGATTCAATATAAAATAGCACTCCTTTCTAGAGACGAAAATATGCTATAAATTAGTGCCCCCTTCTAGAAACCATAGATTTTTGTTATAAGACCTCCCCTCCAGCTTTTAAAAATATGGTATTTATCGTCTAGGTACTGGATAGAACTCCATTTCCTTGGCCTGGTGTTTTCTAATTGGCAAAAATAATTTATTATTCGTCTAAGAGGCGATGAAATCCAAGAAAATGGAGCTAATATCATTTTATTGACTTTAAAATTTTGTCTTCAAAATAGCAGCCCAGGGAGTTTTCTCATTGCCACAAACCCTCTATAATGTCGTGTCTTTACATCTTATATCAAAGCTAAGAGGACTAGAATTCTACTTATCAAATAATAGACAATAGCATCCGAGCTTTAGACCTGCTCACCCCTTTATACATAGATATCTCTAGCTTAAAAAAAAAAAATGTAAAAAATTGTGCGCTCAAAAGGGAAAATACCAGACATACTTTTAGGGTAGGCATATATCCGACCTTATTAAGGGGCTAGGGGCGTCACATAATGCTCCTTTTTTATCATTTTGTATTTAATTAAGATCTCCCCCGCTCCTACACATTTAACACATAAATAATCCATTTTTTATATCATTTTAAGTAAAGAAGTTAATTTTCCTCCACGAATGGTAAGTGGAAAACCCTTTAATTGCTAATGCATAAAAAGAACCCTTTTTTCGCTCAATTATTTAACAATATGTAGTACGTTAAAAACTCACTGGAAACTAATTCCATATTCGTCAGCGTGCTATAATTAAGGTTTTATCCTAATATACCTGCTTATGAAAACGTTTATGGCGGATTGAATTGAGGTATTCTAGCCCAAATAGTTGACGGGTGTTTGTTTACCCTTTAACTAGAATGCAGAAAAGGTGAATTGAAAATCTAAAAACGAGAAAATAATACATATTTAATAATTTCTTTTGAAAAGACTAATTGTTACCGAATGGGGGGGGGGAGTAGACTAGAACATTATACTTCTAAGAGGCCCCCGTACAAACAGGTTTTTCTGGTAGGTAATTCTAATCTAGAGGTCAATACATCTTTCAAAGAGGAACGAGTACGCAATACCGGTCCTAGTGT